>JAPSES010030767.1:0-12818 GCA_029822895.1 Maxillicosta whitleyi
ACATTGGAGTATTGGGGAGAAATCCAGGTGTGTTAATCTGATTTCTCATAATCAGATTACTGCCATTTTCTGATAAAGCATATCGGATTATCCTGTTTACATGGTCACTTGAATATTCTGGTGTGCATGTGCATGTAAACAGGTTCATTGATTTTACAGGAAGGACAAATGGTACAGAAAAACATGTTCAGTTTAGTAAGTCATTACTTAGATGCATGGAAATTTCAGTAGTTCTATGGTAAAAAAAAAAAAAAAATGTCTTTAACTTCTGTAAAATAAGCATGTTTAAAACTGTATATTATAGTCTAATATTCTGATTTGAGAAGATATAAGGCCAACATTTTATATGGTGTTTCCTAAGACTAATAACACTATTTTCTGAAAGTATTACATAAATCTGAAATGGTGAATTTGCAACATTTACTAAATTCTGCTCAGATCTATCCCTTCAGTACCATGGACAGCACCATGTGACCAGACACGCTAGCACACTTATTTATAAACTCCAGTATTTTTTGGCAATTGCTACTGCCACATTACTGTAGCACAAAATATCAGCGTGTCTGTTGCCGCAAAAGCCAATCAGATGTTAGCATTTGTACTGTGACAATAAGCAGTAACGGCTTTTGTTTGCCAGAGACAATCATGGACAATGTTCCATGAACTCACTCGCCTCTTGCTGTGTCTTTACTGTGGTGGTAAAAGGCGTACACATGACGAATAATTTTTGTCAATCCACAAAAGCTTAATATTGTTTCGGCTTTTTGTTCACCTGACACCGGTGTGGTCAATACCCTGAAATGTAATTTTTTGGAGGATCAGTCCTAGAGTGGAAAAATCTCACAACACCACCCTGGTGTTGCCATGTGTATAGGCAAAACACCCCTTTTTTGGAAACAATGACACCATAGTACCACATGACCAGAAGAAGAAAACCCCAGTCATAATCTCATGTGCATGTTCCTGCATTCTGTAATTTTAGTGCATCCTGTAGGTCTGGCTGTGTACAGGTATTTCCAACTCTGCAAAGATATTTCTTGAAATGATCCGTGTGGATGCAAAACTTTTAACAGGTAACTGGTACCCTAGCCTTTTCCTGTAACCGAATAAGCACATGGCATGTGCAATTGTCACAGTACTGTGGCAGAAGGGTGTTATGACCGTGGGTTATAATTTGTGTATTTCCTATATTGGGTGTGTGTTTTCCCCCAATCCTGCAGGGGTGTGTCTATCTTCAAGTTCTTTTCAGGAAGAACCATCTGATTGGAAGAACCAGATGGACCACCCTTTAAATGGCCCTGGATCCAGCTGATCGTGACTGTTGCTGTCAGCTTCCATATCGGTCCTGTGTGTGTTCGTTTATCAGACATTGTGTATTCATTAGAATTGTACATAGTTGGAAAAAAGAGTTTTATGTTGTTTTTCAGATTGGGTATATGCTCTTGTAGGGAGAACTTTTGTTTTTGGAGTGTTTTCTCATGTTTTTTCATTAGGGAGTTTAGATTATTGTATTGTATTTTCTGATTTTATTTTGGAGACAGAAGAACTTAGGTTTATCTTTTGGAAGAAGATCTTTTTGGTTTGTTATTTTTGCTTAGCCCTCTCCTACCCTCTTTTAGTTCCTGGAGAATAAATACTTCAAAATTTAGTTTTGTTTTCAGGCTGGCTTTTGTAATTGGGAGTTGAGAGTGAACAACAGTGAGCACAATCCGTACGCCCTGGTTAATCCTAGACTGGGATGTAAAAAGGGTGACAGGTTACTGATTGGCTCTGTGGTAGTAGACAAATGAGGAAGTTAAGTTATTCTAAATTTTATGGCTCTAAATCAGTACTGTCAGAGTAAACTGATCTGAACTGACCTCACTATGGTGATGTCTCCATCCACACCATCCACACATAAGCCCTTGTTATAAGTGTTTGAGTGAGTCATTCTAACAACTCTAGCTCCTGTAGTCTCACTCTCTGCATTTTTTAACATTATTTTTCTGCAAAACACAAAGATTTGCTGGTCTGAATCGAGCTCATTGATATTTTTTTCATGCTGAAATAGACAATCAGTGACATTAGGAAAAACTGTGCATGGATAATGACCAGTCATTATCAAATGTCAAAGTGCTTTTACTGTTGCTTCTTTAAAGACAACTATCATTTTGCATTGAGTTTCAAACTTATATTTCTTTTAGATATTTTGCATGATCTATTGGTAAAACACCTATAACCACTAATAATAGGGGCTGTGTTTTCTTTTCCCACAAGAGATAGAAGTGATTCAGTACAGGTAGATATATACAAACCTGAGGAGCTGATGCCCACTGTTAATTTTCCATTTTCATTTATTATTCCTATTGCTAATAATAATGACATGGGGTACAGTAGTTTCTAGGTTATATAATAAGGGCATAAAGATGCATAAAATATAAAGTATGGATAATAATTTAACCACCAGTGCTTGATTTATTTTCCAAGCAATGAAATGCAACATATATGGTGTTTAGGATGAAAAGTAAGTGTACATTGATGAAAGATTAGTTTGAGAAACTAATTAAAAACTAATTCTAAAATGTATCTGCCAATTGTTGCTACAAAACTAAAATATTTAATAACATAATACATTCTAGAGCTCAGCAAAAAAAAAAAAAATACAAATTGAGAAATACAGGCAGAGATCAGGGTTTGTGCAACCTCTGCAATAAAAAGATAAGGTGCACATAATGGTACTAACTTAAGCCGATACTATTTGAAATAGGCATGAGGAAGCTATTTTTCATAGTAAAATAGTCTATTATATGATCATTAAGGATTTGAGGGGCTATATTCAATGTGTCTACTGGGAAATGACTGATAGGTAGAGACAGTCAGAGGAAAGGGAAAACATAAAATCTGGCTAAATTAGGTTTTTCACAAAAAAAAAAAAAAAATCAATTTCAGCCCCCAACCAGAGAGGTCATTACTGCAAATCCTATAGACAGTCCTGAAAATGTGCGAGTTGATAGAGCTCCGGGTGTAGTAAAAAGAAAATAAATAAATAAAATCGACACTAACGAAGACAAAATAATCACATGATGGATCTCTCTCTCTCCTTCTCGTATTTCTAGTCCTGTTTGTCAGCTGCGTCTAATGAAACACTAAAAATAACTCAAGATCAAGGATGGCTGTGTTGACGAAGACGAAAGGAGTTGGAGAAGAAAGACTTGGCTGTTTTCTAATGATAGGTCTTGTTCCATCACAGATGTCTTGTGTAAGGAATGTGTTTCCAATTATTATGCACCCATTCACTTGAAAACCCCATACTGCTGCAAAACATACTTCAATTCATCATGTTATGCTGCCGGAAGAATGTGTTGTATAAAAACAGATGCTAGCTTCCAGATGTGTACAGTAGCTATAACAGGGGTGTGTGTTTTTTCCTTGAGGTCTACTCATGCGCAACAGATTTGTTTACAACTTTCGAGGGTCACTGCTTGTATCAGCAACAGATCGGTCGCGAGAGAGCACGAGACAGACACGAATCGTCACCTGAGATCTAGAAGAAATGACATTTCCCTATATGTGACAAAACACAAAAATACGTGGCCTTTCATCACAGTCATAACACAGGGGACGACTTTCAATTTTCGGCATTCGAGGCGAGCTTTAACAGCTGTGCCATTTCCAGGAGCCATCTTAGATCCTGTGATTGAAGGAGACAGCTTCGTTGGGCACGAGAGAAGACAAAATCCACCTCATTAATCCTTCAGCTGTACAGAAATCCTCACATCTTCGGGCTCTGATCATTCTCATTCCACGTCGCGCTAAAACACGAGGCTTCGACCAGTCGCTATTTTACCTCGGTACAAAATAAAAGTGTGCAATTTTCCCTTATTGGCTCTCCGCAGCGCTGTCAGTGTTTATCCTGTCACCGTGGCGCTATTAAAAAAACAAGTGTTTGAATGTGTCGGTGATGAATTGTAATGATGGATGGCGCTCACACACTGCAGCTGAACTGAGAAAAATGAGGGTAAGTGGATACAGGTAAGTGGATAACGAGTGAAGCATATGGAATGAAATATGTGAAGGAACAACAAGAGTAAACATGGGTGGAATATAGAAAAAAATGCAAATTTCTGTAAGTAAAGTGAACAGACAAGCAAATATGTTATTTACTCTAAAAGGGCTCACATTGATCTAAACCCACATTTATTAGTATTTGGTTTATTTGTTTGTGTATTTGGACCCTAATAGTTCATACAGTTTGGATTTGAACCCTCCAGGTGCTGCAAAACTATCTTAATATTAATTTTGACAAAACTGGAGTGGATTTCTACAACCTGTTTTAATTCCTTCTTAATTTGTTATGTTTTATAACTAAGTACATCACAACATTTGTACATATAAGGTCAAGACTTCAGACGAATATTGAAAATTTCGACCCGATTACCTAAAATGTGTCAATGAGGTCAAAACGTCAGACAAACATTTCTCAGAGTACGACATAATTGTTCAAAAGTAAAAGCTAAAAATATGTTAAAACTTCAAGAAGATTACTTAAAATATTCAATTGTTGGTTGTATTAATGAACACAAGTGGTTGAACGGGACAGAGCAGCATAGCCAACATCCTGGAGGGGATGGGGTCATGTGCATTTAAAGGGCCAGCGCTCAAAACAACCTTTTTTTTTTTTGTTATTACTCAGAAATAGGGTTGACGATGGACCTGTGGAGTTGATTTAATGAAGAATTTAGATCCAAACAGAACATTCACAGTTTATGCAGGCCACAGGGAGGTGTTTGAAAATGCATAATTCCATTTAAAAAAGCAAAATATCACTTGTTTAGTAAATAATTAATTAGTTATGTGAAGTGGGATCTGAGATGCTTTTCCAGCTTATTTTGTGTCACTTATATTAACCCATAAAGACACAAACATCCACTATCGACCTAAACCATCTACTGATCTATACTTTTTTAATACCAATCAATCCATGTAAATAATTGGTGTAAAATGCAATTTTTACTCTTTTCATGATCATCAGATATGACCCATTTGGACGTTCAGGATGAAAACCATGTAGTTGGATCAATGACAGTGGATGGACACACTTGGTTTATGTTCAGTTGATGATATTTTTTGCTGAAAAAGTCACATTTTCTTCAGTTTCCTCCATTTTGATATAATAACCTTTAAATTTACTAAGTTTCTATGACCATGTACACTTATTAAACTACATGACTTACAGTGAACATTGCAAAATACAGAGGATAATACAATAAATGCTGATAAATCACTTAAGAATGGTTAAATAGAAAGAAAAATTCAAGTAACCATGGGGGTTGGTATGGGTTAAAACTCGTGATAATGGTAATATAATAACTGAAAACACAAAGGCAGTTTTCAGAATTGTCACATCAATACCAAACAATAAAACATTTCAGTGTACCATATCAAACTACTGCTAAACCACTTGTGTCAGCTCTCTTTCAGAACCAAATTATCCTCTTTTTTTCCCCCTGTTTAGATTTAGATTTTCACCGTCTCTCGCGCCAAGTCTCAGGCTTTTGCTTGCAGCCGGTCCAGATGGTCAAACGAGAAGTCTCTTTAGCTCACAAAAAAAGCCTGGAATCGTTTTGCTTCACTAACCAAGCAAATATATATCACTTCACATGAATTTACAAGCTAGCGAGTGTAGACAGTCATGTGCATTGCGGAGCTCTACACAGTGAAGTGGTGATTCAATGACAAGTAGAAGTTGTAGTGTAATTTTTTAAAGTGGAGTACTTACTGCTTATCCATTTGGCATTGGGGTCATGAACCTTGAAGTCTTTTTTAAACAGGTCTCCGACAGTCACCTTGTTTTTGAGAGCCAGATGGTCATCCTCACCTGAAACGAACAAAAAAAGTTAAATTATGACAACCGTATTACTGTGTTAGTGCGGCCAGAAGGCACCTTAAAGGAGCGATATGCAGTATTTGTACTTAATAATTCTCATATATGTGTGTTTAGAACAGGGGTGTCAAACATGCGACCCCCCAAAAGGTCCAACCTGGCCCATGGCATGAATTTATGAAATCCAAAAATTGACACTGAAAATATTAACAATCAGTGGTGTCAAAATAATTTTAATTTCAGTTCCACAAACAGACCAATTAGATCTCAATTGGGACAGAATAATAAAATATTACCATAATAACCTATAAACAATGAGAATCACAAATTTTTTTTGGTGTAAAAAAAACGTGAAAATGTTTAAATTCCTTTCACAAAACTGAATAACCTGAAAAGTCTTAAGAGAATTAAGTGAAATTTAATTAATATTCTACCTGTTACTAAATGTTTTGTGTATTTATAATTGTAATGCACGTGTGTAAATGATAAACTGAGGCAGAATACTGGTCAAATTCCACTCATTATTCTTAAGACATTTCAATTTGTTCATGTTATTCAGATTTTTTTTATGAAACTTTGTGGACGCAAACATAATCGAATCATAATGGAATTTCGCTTTATTCGCTGTTTATTATTTTGCTGGTCCGGCCCATTTGAGATCATATTTGGGTGAATGTGACCCATGAACTAAAATGAGTTTGACACCCATGGTTTAGAATAAAAGCTGTGAAGTTTTGCCAAAGATACCAGTATATTATTAGATTGTAGATATGAACTGAATTTATTAACATAATAATTTATCAACATTAACAGGTCAGAGGATTTATGTGGCCACTAGAGGGAGTAATGAGTCACTCTGCTGGTCTCCCATGGTGAGGAAACACTTTTTTTTTTTTTGCTTCTGATCTGTTTTTTTTCTGTTAGTTTTGCCGATACTAACTTTTTTCAATTAAATTTAAATGTAAATTTGGAGTCATTATTTATAGGTTATTATGCCATTATTTTACACCATGGGATTTTGGCCATTATTTTCTCCATATTCAACTTTACTTACATTAATGGTTCACTACATTTTGGGCAAACAGGGTTGCCATGACCACCGGGAGCATAACATAAAACTTTAATAATCTGGCCCTGTGTCCAAAACCTCATCTGTGCTGTGTTTTACTCTGCAGCACTAATGTAAACTATCAGCTGATAAAACGTGAAGATTTTGAGATCCAGTGTTATTTTGACAGTCAAAATGAGCAAGTATGACTTGATTTGAAGAACAAAACTTAACACCATAATATAGATGCATGTAAACAATGAGATTTATACTTTATTCAGTGAATGACAGTCTGAGGATGCATCATGTTGATCTATTGGTGATTTGTTGAAGCATCAATACGACACAGAACCGCTTTGATATCTCTGCCCAAATGTTTTTCTTTCTTGTTATTCATTTCTGCTGATGTAACTGAATGAGGTTGTTCCACCAAGAAAATAAATAAAACATAAATATCTAATGTAAGACACATTTTCTCCTGTAATTTATTATGATTAAATGGTAAATAAGTGATTTATTGAAGTAAGCACAATGAACTACTGAACCTATTCATATTCACATGGAATATGACAAGTAGAAAATTATTTATATAGTAAGATATTTAGTTCTTGTGCTGTTTAAGGTCATTTTCTGACAACATATTGGAACAAAACTTTCCCTTCACTACAAATGCTGAAGCACAAGATAAGAATACTTTCTTGCAACTTTTGACAACAGAGTATGCTATTTCGACACATTTTGATCTCCGGCTGCATGTTCCTGCAGGCTGTAGCTGTTCACCTTTCAAAGTATACCGAAGGAAAGAAAAAAAACAAAACAACGGGAGGAAAATAATAAAACACAGCATCATTTAACCTCCTCTGGGCTTTGATTAAGACTAGTGCAGCTTTCCATCATCAAACCAGACGTGCATATTTAAAGCAGATGCCTCCTGCAATTCATTTCAGCCTAATTTCATCCATCAATGCTCATCATGTCATCACTGGCTCTATAATATGACTCATTTCACCTTCATACACACAGTGGGTGGATAAAAATACAAAATATGATGAGCCGCTTTGTTTCTAGTCACAGCATTGTCACCCTCACGTACGCGGTCCAATCTAAAGTGATTTTTAATGTTTAAGGGGGATTTGACGTGATGTGAGATTTGATGAACACACTACGGATGTGTTTAGGACTGTGGTTTGATGTATTTAACACATTCTAAGTCTGCGTATGTTTGTGCCGAAGCTGTTATTTTGGATGTTGGAGGGGTGGCGGTATGAAAGGCCATTTTTAAGCACACATAAAACAACATACTGGATAGTCAAAGTAAACAACTTTACATCTACAGGACAGGCTATGCTGAATTGAATATTTAATTCTTTCTCCTGTTGTAGAGCTGAAAATATAAAGCTCAAAAGAGCCTTTTTTATTTATTAATTTTTTTGGGGGGGTGAATTCCATTTCACTGGTATTGCATGGTTTAGCTGCAAGTTTACAAAAAAAAAACAAAAAAACACACACATCAAAAAGAACAAAATGAGAAATGAACGAAAAAGTAGATTTCAATTCCAGCTCCAAAAAAGCACTTCTTGTCTGCAGAGTTGAAAGGCCTGCACATCAGCCATTAGTGCCATTATGTGACACTATTACAATCTATTGAAGCTCAGCAAAATTTAAAAAAAGAAAATGCTTTTAGGTGATTTTGATCCATAGGGCGAAATGACCCACTCTGCCAGCACAAAAACACTGACATTTTGCATGTTTTAGCTGCCAGTAAAGATAATTACATACATTTTTATCTCAGATGACATAAAAAATAATCGTACTGCACTACAGGGTGCTAGACTGATACTTTTTTATTTTAAAAAAAGATAGTGGTTTCATAACATGTACAAATTGTACCTTTTAAAAGAAATACTCAGGTTGTGCACAGGGCTGAAACTTCTGATGTCAATCTGTGGTTGAAAACAGGTTTTGCTTTAAAACTTTTCCCGATCTGGGATGAAACAACAGTCTGTCCCCAAACAAATGATGTCAGAAACAATAGGCAGAGATGGATGAAAATAATGCACTACATACAAATTCTATAAACTATTGTAGAAGATGTGACACGCCAATAGCCAATGCGACAACAGCTTATTGTACTACTGAAAAATACACATATCTCAACATCTGCGTGTTTCATTATTATCAACATGTGTAAGTATGCACACTCCAGCAAAACAGGCACGAATGTCTATGAAAATGATTGAAGTATAATCATGTCAATAAGTGTATGTGCTTGTGTGTCTGTGTGCAACAACAATCTGTACCTATGCTTGTATTTGTAGACTTGACGGTGGATCTACGTCCTTTTTTTTCCCACTTTATTTTTACTGTTTAATTTCTGGATCGCAGCACTAATGTAAACTATCAGCTGATGAAACGTGAAGATAATTAGACACGTGTTATTTTGACAGTCAAAATGTACTTAATTGCACTCTGTACATATTGCCTATCTGTATATACTGTAATGAAATGTATTGTCGCACTTCTGCTATTTGCACTTCTGATTAGATGCTAACTGCATTTCATCACCTGTATTATACCGAGTAATGATGACAAACTCTAATCTATCTAAAATATGAGCAAGTAAGACAATTTGAAGATCAAAACTTAATAATACAATAACCTTCATAAAAGAAATATGTATGTACATGTATAATATCATGCATTAATAAATAGCTGAAACAGGATAAAGTTAAATATTCAACATTCAGAGGTGACAACATCACATAAAAGCAAATCTCTAAAAATGTGATTTAAGAAACAATTTAAAAGATGGCACTGAAGGGCTCTGGAAAACACATTTTCAAAACATATTTTCTAACTTTTTATAGTTAAAATAAGAAAAAAAAAAAAAAAGTCCGGGTGGACTGCTTTAGGCTTAGGTTTTAAAGGGTTAAACAAGGATAGACGGTACATTTAACAATATCAACACAACAGCAGCTACATTTATGATGTGTGCATGTGTGTTAAAACTACAAAATGTTCTGATTTTAATGTTTGAACTTTTGAAAACCGAAAATAATATTAAAAAGATAATTGTGAGAAATCAAATCCTGCCACAGATCCATTCACCCACAGCTTTACTGTGCAATTCATGACTCGGATTACCTGTAAGGTGACACCTTGGACATTATGTAAGAACATTTCCTACTGATCTATACATATTATATGTCCTTATTATTCATATTACATGCAACTTTGGAAAACTAAGTAAAAACAGCAGAATCCATCCATCCTTTCTAGGTGGAGACAAAGTTTTCACATCATTCAGGGAGTCAGAGATATATAGTCAGCCAAAAATAAGTGATACACACATAGAGAACAAAAAAAAAAACATGCATAAATATTTTATTTGTAAGTATTTCTATACATACAGATACCTCTTATGAAGTTTGATCAAATTACGGTACCACTGTGTAGCATGAATGTAGCATCAACATGTGACGTTTACAACATGGTGGTTGTCGGTTGATGAACGTAAGACCGTTCTAAAGTGGTACTTCAAATTTGATGCCCTTAGAGGAGAAATTGAAAGTGCATGTGCAGCGATCCCATTGGAACTTGGGCCAATGTTACCCAAACAGTAGTTCACCGTACATGTAAATGTCTGGAAGCCAATGGAGAACACTTTGAGCACCTAGAGGCCAAAGGTAAGTGGAGTCTGAATAAATTTGGTATTGAAATACTTGTGCAAGTTTTTCTTTTCCTGACGTGTGTATACATTATTTTGGCTGACTCATCAATGAAACATAGTGAAAAAACAGAAAATATGGGAAAGAAATCCTCAAAATGACCCATCTGTGGCTTTTACAATAAAACAAATCTGTTAACCCTTTATAGGGCACTTACAGAAATACTCTGAAATTAAAAATTTCACCCTTAGTGTGTTATTGGAGGAAAGGCCACGACATTATTTTTGTGAAAGTTTTCTATTTTTTATATTAGTAT
The DNA here is from genome assembly GCA_029822895.1 of Maxillicosta whitleyi. Lineage (NCBI taxonomy): Eukaryota > Metazoa > Chordata > Actinopteri > Perciformes > Neosebastidae > Maxillicosta > Maxillicosta whitleyi. The sequence goes on from JAPSES010030767.1 coordinate 10,896, forward strand.
GTAGAAAATCAAGGTCAGTGATGTTACCATATTTGGTTCCTTACCCATAAGAAAAAAATACAAAAAGTAAGTATGGAACATCACCAGAACATCACTTTTAGAACATTAGACCAACATCTGTGCTGATCCAGACACCTGCCAATATTCACATTTAAGCTTTGAACATCATTACTTACATTAGTATATGGGTGTCAAACATGTGGTGTGGGGGCCAAATCTGGCCTGCAAAAGGGTCCAATCTGGCCCATGGGATAAATTTGTGAAATCCATAAGCTACATCAAAAATATTAACAATCAAAGCGTCAAAATTATTTTACAGACCATACAGACCAATTAGTTTTCAAGTGGAGCAGAGTAGTAAAATATTATCATAATAACCAAAACAAACAAACAAACAAAAAAAAAAACAAAAACAATCACAACCACAAATGTTGTCTTTGTTGTAAAAAAGTAAAATTACATGAAAATGCTTAAACTCTTTTTACAAAAATGTGAACCTGAAATGTCTAATTCTGCCTGTAACTAAATCTTTTGTATATTTGAACTTGTAAAGCACACATGTAAATGATAAACTGAGGTAGAATAATGGTAAAATTGCACTTGTTATTCTTAAAACATTTCAAGTTTCAAGATTTGTAAGGAAACTTTGTAGATGCAAACATAATAATGTAATTTTATTTTTTTCAGATCATATTGGGGTGAATGTGACCCCTGAACTAAAATGAGTTTGACACCCCTGCATTAGTACCTTTACTTCATCTTTCCTTACATTTAGAAATGCACCGAATATTTGGTAACCGAATATATTCGGCTAAAATTTGCAAAAATGGCCACATTTGGCCTTCGGGGGAGTGAGTTAAAAGCAAGGCCGAATAGTAATGTGTGATGCGATGGCGTAATCAGTCAACGTGCATTGGTGCTGTGACCTCCGGCCCATGGTAAAATGTCAGCGGTGTGGAGATACTTTAAAGTGCTAGAGAGCGAGAAGAGAACTGCAGTTTGCAACGAGTGTTCAACCAAACTATCTAGAGGGGGTTCTTCTGCAAAGACCTTTAATGCCGCTGCTTTAATTTGTCATTTAAAAGCCACATATCGTGAACAGCATGCTGAGTACGACAGAGACAACCGCAGCAGCAAAAAACAGAGCTTCTTGCCCCAGCACGTCCACTCTGTCCGTGGCCTACGTCTTTGAAAAAACAAACAAAAACTTTGTTAAGGACAGCACCGAAGCAAACAGAATTACAAGGACGGTAATGGAGTTCATGGCTTTACAAGATCAAATGTTTAGTGTTGTGGGATATTCAATAAACATTTGCTTTGTTTAAAAATTAATTCAAGGCTATTTATGCACTATTTAAAAAATAGTGAAAAACTTAACCGCACTTGATATTCAGTTTCGGCCAAGGTTTTATATTTAATTCAGATTCGGCCACAAATTTTCATTTTGGTGCAGCCCTACTTACATTAGTACCATTACTTCATCATTCCCTACATTAGTACCATTACTTCATGGTACCTAACAAAGCAGGCCCACTCACTGTTCATGCAGAGGTGGACCTTACAGACCCTGTAGACCTGAGATTGTTGCCTAACTGTAACTGTTGCTGTTAGTCTTGTAATGTAAGCAGAAATGACCAAAGATAGTCCCTTGCCTTGATAAAGGGTTAACATAAGTGGGTCTTGTATGAGGTCCACTACACTGGACTACAAATAGCTTGATGCCTGTTTCCATCATACTGGGTTATAACACACTAACAAAGATGTGGAATGAATTAAACTTTTCTACCTGTAGTATCTGAAGCATGTTAATCATCTGTTTTTCCTCTGCAGTCCTGGAAGCATCTGTTTCTCCATAATGAGTTTGTACCCCAGCAAAAATGTGAGTGTGTGTGTGGAGGGGGGGGGGGGGGGGTAAACCAAAAA
>JAPSES010030788.1:0-12817 GCA_029822895.1 Maxillicosta whitleyi
ATTTGACTGATCTGACCCACTTCAGATTGAATTGGTCTGAATGTGGAACCTGAACTAAAATAATTGTTAATATCTTATTTCACAAATTCATCCTAAGGGCCGGACTGGACCCTTTGGAGGGCCGGATTTGGCCGCCGGGCCGCATATTTGACACCTGTGATCTAGATAAAACTGAAACTTCACACTTTTAACCACAATTTAAACTGTGCCAATGGTGTGTTTAACTGTTTATATCATTGAACTGCAGCACTTTTCCATAAATTCAGCATCATTTCCTCTGGGGTGTGTTCCATTTTTAAGCCTCTTTTAGCATCTTTGTTCATCTAACCTCAGTCTTCCTGGATGCCTCCCCCCTCATCTTTTGTTTATCGCTTCCTTTCTGTTTCCGTCTTCAGCTTCTTCAACAACGTGATCGGGATCGTGGACCCAGAGGAGCTCCTCCCTCCACCCTTCTGTATTGACGCCCGTTTAGAGGAAGGTGGAGAAGATCCAGTGAACTTCTTCAGCTTGTTTTAAAACAGTGAAAGACACAGTGCACAATGATGACGACTGGATATGATTCTTTGCACTGTATTTTTTACCTTTTAAATCCCTTTATACTGATGATTATTTTCTCTATGCTGCTCTGTTGTCAAATGTTTTGACATTTTACCGACTCATTTTACTCGAGTATGGAAGGCTGTTTATGCACAAATATTAAGTACTCGTAATTTACTTGAGAATTTCAACTGCATTCCACTTTATAGTCACTATTCAGAAACAAAGAACAATAGATATATATAGTTGTCATGGTTTAGTTACTGATTACAACTACGCATCTCCAAATATGTAATGGTTGTGATGAACTGAACGATTTTTTTTTTTGTATGGCTTGAGAGAATTCTATTTTCATAGTGAATAAATTCATTATAACCCTCTGGATTAGCTGGTAAATGCATTGTCATTTTCTCAGAGTTGCAATATTATGATGATGCTGTAAAATATGATGCACTGTTGTAGATTAACCAACCCCATAGTATGTAAGAAGTTAAATGAAATCAACCTGAAACATCTACAGTAGATAAATGTAATATACACACTGATGCAGTAACACTAACCAATGTACATACAATGCACCAATGCTAAAAGACTTACTATTTTACTACTTATCCTTACTTTATGTACTGTCCTCATGGTTTACTGGTTGAAGCAGTATGTCTGCATGCCACAAGATGGCAGTAGATAACAAGTAATGAGAGCTGCAAACTAGGTAAAACATATCAAATTGATAAAATATACTTTATAGTCCCCCGGGGAAATTTTGCCACCTCATAGTTAATGTAAAAATATACTTCACAACTGAATTGATGTGCAAAGGTGTACCTTATATGTAAATATATACATTTACTATCACATTCAATCTTTACATATATTCAACAGAAGTACATTTAGGTCAAAAACAGCAGTTACTAATGAACAATAAGGCGAGGAGTCACTTGATAGCAGTAGTATGATATTCCTCTTAACTCTCCAACCTCCTGTACTCCCACATCAGCCGACATCACTCCCTGCTCCTGTGCTTCAGTCTCTAACCACAGCAGCCTGGCATCAGGGTCCTCATCAGAGAACTGGAGCAGAGACCCTGACCGCCGCAGAACCTTCATACACTGCTTCAACACCAGGCAGGCCTTATCTTTCCCCTCCTTAGACCTCAACAAGGCATCTATGGTGCCTTTGTCAACTATTAGGTCAACACTGCTCGTATCATAGTGACTGTGGAGTTCTGTGCAGTCCAGCTCAATAAACTCCAGCTGAGAAGAAAGATTTTGAGGCTGAATATCCTTAGCTCTGAGGTGTTCCTTCATTAGCTGCACAGCTACAGGAGAAAGGTCAGCACATGTTACCTGGACAGGGAAAGGGGAGTGTTTGTAAATAGAGGGTCCCAAAGCAGAAGTGCCGCAACCCATATCCATGACTCGAAGTAGTTCACCGTGGTGGGCCATGGTCTGCAAATAGGGCAGGATGATGTGTCGGACAGAATCGAAGCCAAAGAACCACTCAAAGTTCTTAAAGCTGGATGTCCTGTTGTTGTTTTCGGCATAAAAGCGGTCCCAGGTTGCTTTCTTATCCATGTTTTCAATCAGTTCACCTACACAGAAACAGGAAGAGACTGTTATATATAAAAAAGGCTGACAAAGACCATTTTTAATATGTTAAAATACTGGTTTTGCTGCATACCTGACCCCTACAAATGGCAACTTACAACATTTTTCAAAACCAAACCATGTTTAAATAATTTCCTCCAGGCATTAATAAGGTATTCTGATGATGAAACATCAGTAGAGCTGCAACTATTACTCAATTACTTGACAGCTATTAAATTAGTCACCACCTATTATTATTATTTTTCAGATTAATAAGGCTAGTTTTTTGGGGCAAATTTGAAGATTTTAAATTATTTCTATACATTTATACAAATACCAGATTTCTAATATTTTTCTTTATATTTAATCATTTTTCACTCGCTTGTGGGATTTTTCCTAACTGTCTTTTTATCTGCACTTGTTTGTTGTATTTTTGCTGCTGCCAACTGTGAAATTTCCCCATGGTGGAATAAATAAAGTCTTATCTTAAGATAAATTCGACTTAGTCAACTGGTTAAAAGTGAATTTCTTAAAATTTTTCTGTCCTCCTCAAAGTGGATATGTTTGTACTAAACAGTGAAAAAGGTTTGTTTGATACTTTTGCATATCTATTGAAAATAAAAAACTAAAATATTCAACGTTTGCCAAACCATGTCCAATCAACTCAATTTCCCATAAAACTTGAAACTCGTCTGAAGCATGAGTGGAAACAGCATGAAGATTAGTTAAATTTTGTCTTAAAGCAAAAGCTGTAAATACTTATGTACGTTTATTTATACATATTTCAATAAATTAGCAAAAATAGCAAATGTTTTCACTTTGTCATTATGGGGGTATTGTGTGTATAATTGAGGCAAAACGTAAATGCAACCTGTTTTTATACGACAATGCAATGAAATATATTCCTTGTGATTTAAAACTTCTTAACGATATGCATGATATATTTTGACCTTTCGTTACCCTACAGAAAGGCTAGTTGAATGAATGAGTTTTATGAGAACGCCCAAGTAAGACTTAGTTGACAATGTTAGAACAGTATGCAATATTGCAAAGACAACTCTTCGTGCTTACAAAGTCTGCATAAACCTAAACTGTTTCATAATAGTATTGAACCATTTATATCCTATTGCCTGTTTGACTGAATAAGCTAGGTAGCTAACATTCGCTAGTTGCTAATAGGCTGTTACTTGCTAAATAGTCGCTAACAATTAGTTGGGAAAAAAAAAGCAAAGTGACAGTAGGATTATATACATACTTGTGAGGGATGAATGTTGACGTACACGAGTTGCAAATATCCTCCTGGCGAACAATCCTATCATCAACAACGAAGTCATTTTCACACTTTACGTTTCTTCGTCTTGTCAAACATGAGGTCCCACTCCGCAGTATTTCCGGGGACCACGTGTTAACCGTCGTCCACGGAAAGTTGTAGGAGAATACGTTACTGTTATTGACAATCTTTGGAACTGCGCCGAGGACACAACCACGCATGCGCACATCTGTTTGACACCTTACAACACGGTCAAACTCATGTTGGTTCAGTTCCACATACAGCCCAATATGACTTGAAGTGGGCCGGATCATTAAAAATAATAACATAATAATATATAAATGATATCAATTCCACAATTATATGTATAATTACTATGTTTTAGTGTGAAAAAAAGTTAAAAAAAAAAAAATTTCATCTATAAACTATCCTTTAAAAACTAACCATGAACAAAAAGAAGTTTATTAAGAAAAAGGTGCAATTTTTGACAATTTATGCCATTATTTAGCCTCAGTTCTTCATTTTCTCATACTCATAACATACAGATCACAGTGGATCTACAAATACAAAAAATATTTAATAACAGGTAGAATATTGGTACAATTACATTTAATTCTCTTAAGATATTGCAGGTTGTTCATATTTGTTCAGGTTAACATTTTTTGTAAAAGGCTAATCTTTAAATGTAAAGATTTTCATGCAATTAATTTTTTTTACACTTAAAACAAAGAGGGAAAATGTGTTTTTCATTATATATAGGTTATTATGATAGTGTTTTATTGATCTGACCTAAAATTATTTGAACATTTTTGATGGTTAATATCTTCAGTGTAATTTTTGTATTTCACTAATTCATCCCAGGGGCCGGATTGGACCCTTTGGCAGGCCGGTTTTCACCCCCGGGCCACATGTTTGACACCCCTGATATAATGTAAAATGGCTAATGGGACCGGGGATTCATGTTTTTGTGTGCCAGCTCAAACTGACTGCATTTTCTTCAAAATGTTCCCACATTTTAGTCAAAATGACAACCTGATTGAGCCATCCAATTAATCAAAAATTAAAAATAAAATATGACACAAGCAGTAAGATGTAAATCCCTTTAATAAAACTCAATGAAACGCAGTGTAACAAAGGAAAAGAATCCAACAAAAAGCAAGTAGATAACATTTACAACCACAAAAGAAAAAAACTGTACAACTCTAAATGCCTTGAGTCACTTCTATTTTTCCAAAGATTTTTTTTTTTAATTAAACATTGTGTGATGACTGAGGAGAAATGTGGGAGTTGGGGGCAGGAGGTGTAAAGGAGGGATGTATTGTGATTTTATCTTTTATTTAAGTTTTTTTTAATTATCTTAATACATGAGTGTAATCTCATACACAGATGTATACTTCATCAACATGGCTGCTGAAGTAAATTTTTTTTTTAAACCCCTGCTAGGCTACAGCAGGAGGATGACGTGGGCTGTGGTCAGGAGTGTGTTATTTGTACAAGATGTCGTAATGGCCTGGTCTATAGAGGAGGAAGATGCGTGGGTCTCCGCCTTCAGGGAAGACGTGGTGATTGACTGTTCCTCCCTCTCCTCTATCCATGTACTCCACCAGGATGGATACGTTCAGTGCCTGGGCTAAGGCGATGATGTGAATGTGGTCACTTTCTTTAGACATTGGCTCTACTTCCTGCAATAAGAAAAAAAGACAATTGTGTGTTTTTTAATGTTTATATAATTTGCAGAAAATTCTATGTACAGTTTGGGCCATTCAAAAACTTTATTACCATTCTGATCTTTCCCTGTCCTTGTTATAACTATATTTAAGACATGGAATTTCAGATTAATGGTAATTTATGTCTGAATTTAAATGTCTCTTGTCATAGTTAAGCTTTCCTCATCAAAATGCAGCAGTCTGGATGACCACTGAAATGATTGGAACTGTAAATCTGTATGTATGCAGCTAAATTAAACATATTTATTTATATATTTTAAGGGACAATAACCTGTATATGACTGGAAATCTCACTTAAACAACTACTACAACTACTTTTGTATCTTATGTGCATCTATTGCTGATTGTGTTGTTGATTTGTTGGTTTTTGTGTAATATGTGTCTTGTGCTTTTTGTGTATCTGCTGCTGGACACCTTAATTTCCTTCGGGATAAATAAAGTATCTCTACTCTCTACTCTACGTTTATTAGCACTAGTGTTATCAACACACGTACATATTAAAGACACAAGCACACTGACCATGTGACAATGTGTTGTTTAAAAAAAAAACAAAAAACCCTGCACTACAAGATTATTTCACTGTTGCCAATGGAGTTAGTGGGAAACTTCAGCTACGGTTAATTTGGCTGCACTTTGAATAGATCAAACAGTTACTCTTCTATTTTATTTCTGCCAAATAAGCAGCAGCAGCAACAGTGCAGCCAAAATTCTGGGACTCAAACACAAACACCAGTAATAACAGGAACATGAAACCAAGTAAGTGGAATCTCAGAACTTCAAAGTTCAACATACATAACACATGTGCTTTGTTCTTATGAGAAGCTTGTGTTGGAGTCCGTTTTACGCAGAGGGCAAAGCATTTGTTGACCTGAGTAGACTCCATTTCTAAGCTTATGGGAGCTTTTGTTGGACAGTGATGCTCATGTGAACAGAAGAGAGACAGTAGCCCCGTTTACTCAGCACCTCTGCTGCATGAATATTTCCCCTTTATTCCAGAATGCCCTCTGTATAAACAAAATGGTGTTATCGTTCAGTCTCACCTTTATTGTGGCTTTGTAACATCTCTGGAGGTTGTAACAGTGCCATGATAAAGGTAGGATCTTGATTCTGGAACGTTATGTAAAACCAACACTGCTCGTTCTGCAACCAAGGTGTGACGTTTTGATGATGGTGACCCCCAGCACAGGACAGACAGCGGGTGCATATGGGGGTACTGGCATGATTCTACGGCTAAGTGCCTTTTTCACCCAGGGCACGAAGCCAGGCTGGCATGAAGCCGGCTGTGGCAGGCCACAGAATCCATGCCAGTGCCTCCATATGTGCCCACTGTCTGTCCCGCAACAGGGGGATTAAAAAATAAGCGCTGCGTCACCGCCCCTTTAATTCTACAACGCAGGTCCACTGTGTGGACATAGTCCACCCTGTTTCACCTCTGTTACGCCATTTGCTTGGCTGTGTAACTCAGTTACACAAAGGTGGGATTACCATCTTGACGTTTTCCAGAATCTCTGTGTCAAAGTGGCTAATTTTTGTAACATTTCTTGCAACTATTGTTATAGAAACATTAAGATCTGTTCATCGTCTATGACAATTTAAAAGGGATCAAATAGGATTTTTTCAAACTTTTATGGCATTAACCAATGACTGAATTTTCTCCACTGCTCTTCAACCATGGTGACAATATAATGTCCTTCTATTCAATGAGACAGTCATGCTGTTTTTTGTATCAATTCAGTCACCTTTTTTGGTCCATGCATAAAAAAAAATAAAATAAAAATACAATTATACCTTTGCTTTCAATCAGGCTACTTTTTCGCTTTTATATTCAGATTTTTTAATGTACAAACTCAAAATCAGTCTAAAAAACCTGTATGGAAAAACTGATTCAGGCACTCGGAGCAGCCCTAAGATTTCCCACATGGAATCCAACCTAAATCTGCAGCATCAGTGAAGAGGCTGTTATTATAGATCCAGACTACTGAAGCTGTCAGTGGAGGTGCCAATTTTTTTTTTAGGCTTTTATGAATTATTTACACATTAGAAATAAAAAATGGTCAAAGTGTGAAATTCTTCCCAAATTGCCTATTTAACCTTTACATACGAGCAATAACTTGAGGAAGTCAGTATTAAAGACGCTTCGACATTATGAGATTGTACTGGACTATAAATATTCTGCCCTACAACTTGTCCAATTCAACTACACTTTCCAAGTAATAATCTATTTCACTAAAAAGGCTTCCCTGCACACTCTGCTCTAACAGGAAATGTGAAAAGGGATTCCACGGCTGATTCAAGATCATCAAAGTAAAACATTAAAAAAGACCCACCTGCTGACAGAACTCCTTGACAGAACGTCCTCCCTCTATGAAGTGCTGAAAAAAGCCGTTCTCCCGCTGCAGGTAGCCTGATGTGAGCAGCCGCAAATACACTACCACATAGTCTGACACATTCTGATCATTGAAGGAGTTCAACAGCTCCTGCAGACTTGGCTGTTTCTCACACAATTCAATCAGGTCCATGAACTGTTGGAAAGACATTTTTACATTATTAGATTTATGAACGTATAGTTTACCAATCTATAGGCTATATAACACCAAGGATATCATTTCTAATTGTCAAAACAAGACAGTGTGCAGTGTTTTAAACTGTCAGTGCAAGAAGTACACTAAGTATAGCATTTATTGCAATATACATATTTTAATAGCTTTTTAAAATACAATAAAATCAACAAAAGGAATGTCTGTCATCAGATAAATTGGTATAAGCAAGAAACGTACAGTGTTGTGGAAGTCTTCGATGGTAAACTCAGTGAAGCCCTCATTAACCAGGTCCAGTTTGCTTTTAGCTGCAACTGCTTTGAACCTAAAAACACCAAAAAACAACATCTTGAAGATCAGCCGAACAATTTCCAGTCAAGTTTGTAAATTCTACAGTTTACTAAAACATATTTCAGAATGGTGATAGCCATATACAGTTTTTTTTCCACATATCTAAAATTATCTAGTTGGTATTTTTAGTTTTTCAATTTACAGAGTAAAAGTGAATATATCCTAAACAGTGTTCAGCATGACACTCACTTCTGTAGCTCTTTGCTGTCATCTAGCAGAGATTCGAGATGTGCGAAGCCAAAAGCTCTGTAGAAACAGTTCCCATCTGGCCGCGTCTTACGAATGTATGAGTATTTTTTATATAGGTCCTTCAACAAACAAGCAAACAAACACACTTAAAACACACTGCATATAATATGTAAACAACCATATCTGCAGATGAAGTAGAAGCAGGAGTTTGGTTTGTGGCTTTGGCTGAAATGTCGCTGAAGAGGAAATGTGCCCTGATGTGGGTGCAGTAATCTGAGCAGGTGGTGCAGTTTGACTGACCTTGATCTTGAGCTGATAAACTGTGTCATCCTCAGCATACTCTCTCTGCAGCACTGAGAGATCCTGTCTGTCCGACACTAAAGGGTTACTGTTGGCAATCTACATAGACATAGAAATTAAAGATTGTTCTATTATTTAGTGTAAACAAAAACACATGCATGGAAACAAACATGTGAAAAGTAGAGGTAGGTGTGCCCACATATCAGATAGGTTTCTCTGATAAGAACAGTATAAAATGAATGGAATCTGAGACATTTGTTAATCCCTTTACTCAGAGCACATCAAGTCAAGTCTTTGTAAAAATGTAAAAATGAAAGCTCCTTTTATTTTATTTTTTTACCTCTTGCTGAATTCTGTCCTGCTGAGCAATTATAGCCTCATCATATGCAAGGCAGTTCACTCCTGTAAGAGAAGAGTTCATTAGTTTTCAGGACTGGATATCCACAAGGGACACAGACCACCACTTAGTCTAGTACGTGCTACAACAGTGACAGTTGAATCTAAGACCTGCAGGCTAGAAATAAGGAATGTGTGGAATCTTTGAAAGCTCTGTATCAGATGAGGGACTGTATAGGAAATTGGTCAAGTTAAATGTTAGCTACACCCTGTTGTAATTTTAGTGTCTGGGAAATACACTAAAACTATTCAAATTAGTCTGTATTAGTGACAACACATTTCCTTACAAAGGTGAATAATAATAGATTTTCAAGGGGCTGATTTAAAGAATTGTTTCTAAAATGAAAAAGCTAATGACTCATTAATCTACTGAGATCAATTTCTCCCCATAAAATAAATAATGGCACAAGAAAATATACAACTTTCACCTTCATTGCAAGTTAGATAACTGTTAGAAATCTGAATCAAGTAATGAATAATTCCAAAGATTTCTAGGTGCAGAATCTCAAGCCGTTTTGGGTATCGCCTAAGCCAAAAAAAAAAAAAAAATTCCAACTTATCATCATTATTATTATAATTTGAGAGGGGGTAAATATATGGTGCAAATGGTGCCAAAATTAGGTAAAATTTTGTAATCCGCATTAGCTAAATGTGCCTGAATCTACCACAATATTGTTAAATAGGTGTAAAGATAAACAAATTAAGTTGAGTGACAAATCAAACAAAGTAGGAGTGGAGAATTCCCCCTCGTAAACAGATTAAGTATTATTTTTTTTACACCAACAATATAGCAGAACTACCACCATAAAAACACACACTTCAACCTGATATGATGTAATTTCCTTGCTGAACTTTTTGAAAGCAAAGCCCCAAACCCTGATCCAAGTACTTTTTTTTTCGTTTACTTTTGCTGCAGTGATAATGATATCTTCACATGGCAGCAAAACAACTGAAAAAAGAGACAAAGCTATTTTCACAGCAATGGCAGGCCACGGCAATACTCTAAAACCATATTTGAGGTGACACATTAACCTGTTTTGTCAATTGTATACTAAAAAGAAGCACATGGTGTCTGGATATTGACCCCGCATAGGTTAATATGTTAGAATAGAAAGACATATTCAGACAGGTGTGCAATACAGCACTGGCACTGACTGTCTTTAGCACCTGCTGTTACCACAAGCAACCACAGACGCATGTAGCTAACGGGCTTCAGTTCACATGAACAACAAGTTACTCCACTGCACCGGCTAACGACAGGCAGCTAAACTTGGCTAGCTCGACCTGTGCGAAAACAAAACAAATTCTTGTCACAACAAACAACGTTATTTCTCCAACTGACATAGGATGTTCTCTTTTATTACTAAGCCAATACTTTAAACGTCCCCTTAGCTCATGAAGTGTGTGACTGTCACCAACTATTGCCTTGTCAATAACTAAACAGGCGTTTTTTTCTTTGTGTAGCACTGGTAGCTAGCTAGCGTTAGCCAAACAGCTATGGCCTCTGTCTGTCCCTCGCCGCTGCATGTCAGCCTCCATAATAACAGAGAAGGCAATGCCTGAAAAGTCTAAATGACCTGCGTATGCCAAAGGGCTTCATTTGCAAGAAAACGACCGCTGTGTTCGATGAATACTGTGTGTTATAACTGTTTCTCTCACCCTCCATCTCCCCCTGTGATGATTCTTGCTGCTCCTCCGCCATCTTAGCTGTCGAGATCTGTTTCCTCCTCCTGCATGACCTCATTCATTGCATACTTCCGGGCGGAGTTAAAAAGTGCCTTTATTTATAAGTTTGGTTATTTGTTTGGTTATTTATTTAACGCCGCATTTTGTCCACGTTTATCCCCATGTGCATTCAGGGAAGATAATCTGACTAAACATTATTTTTGGGTTCACTATGTGGGCTACACATTTTATGAAAGGCCTTATTATTTGTCAAAAATGGCCTGTAATTAAAAAAAAAAAAAAAAAAAGGTTGTCAAACAACAAAAAGTGCCCCTATACAACTGAATTCACTGTATGTGAAAGTGTTTTTCTGGGTAATGGTTAAGAATTAAAGAAAAAAGATTATTACTTTATGAGGTGTATTCTTTGCTTTGTTATTTATTTAACACCACATTTTGTCCACGTTTATCCCCATGTGCTTTCAGGGAAGATAATCTGACAAAAAAATATTTTGGCTTCACTATGTGGGCTACACATTTTATGAAAGGCCTTATTATTTGTCAAAATGGCCTGTAATTTATTTAAAAAAAAAAAAAAAGATTAAATTGCCCCTATATAACTGAAATCAGTGTATGTGAAAGTGTTTTTCTGTTTAATGGTTAAGAATTAAAGAAAAAGATTATTACTTTATGGTGTATTCTTTGCTTGGTTACTTATTTAACACCACATTTTGTCCAGTTATCTCCAGGCGCATTCAAGGGAAAAAAATAATCTGACAAAAAAATAATTTTGGCCCCACTCTGTAGGCTACATAGGCTCATAAATTCTATTAATTCTTTTGAACAGAGGAAGACTATATGTCAAATCAGGATTACTAACCAGACAACAAAAGTCACCAATCCCAAGGTGGTGGAAGTCATTGGTACAAAAGCCCTCTGACGCCCTGAAACAACAGCATAAACCTGACTATTCACAGGGACACCAGGCATGAGGAAGCAGAAGTGTACCTGTGCACTGAAAAATGTTTGCCAACTGGTGCAGAGACATTTCAGAGAAATACATAACCAAAGTCACATGGTATAACTCATGTGACAGACAGTATCATTCATTTGATTTTGATTTTAAAACACCATATGAGAAAGGAGACAGGTCTTGTCAAGATCCTCATGAAGAACTAGCTTAAGACTGATGCTCCATTTTACAAACAATGGCTTTCAATCATAAATAATATACTTGTCATGGAACATTTCACATACAAACTGAAGTTAAAAGAAAATGTCTTTACATAAAACTGGGGGAAATGGCAGACATACAAGGGAAAATGTATCTATTAATTAAGGGACCTAAACACATTCTGACACAAACACAGGCTGTTCTTTTCATTTGTTTGCTTTCTGTTCTTTGTTTCGTTTCTTGCTGAGGAGATTGTATTGTATAATACAGATAAAAATGAGAAAAAAAATTAAAATTGTAAAAAAAAAAAAAGAAAAGAAAAAACCCACAACCACAAAAAACAAACAAACAAAAAACAACACCATATGACAAAATTATTTATTATGTATAACAAATACTCAATAAGCGGCCTCACAAAGCTCCTTTCCTTTTTATTTCACCTCTGCTCTGTACAGAATCAAGTATGATAAATAAAAGAAAATGTGTTTTTACAATTAAGGAATTTGTCCCTAATCACAAACCTTGCACTATTAGGTAGGGCAGAATGTTTGACTAAATAGTAACAATATTAAAAGGAAACAGAAATTAAGTGTAACACTGTATTAATATAATCTGATAAAATGAAAGACTGTACATTTACTGTATATCAACACAAAATGACAGAGATGAGGCCTAGATGTAATTCTAAGAGCGCAAAATTTTATGATTATTTCTGAACAGATTTGCTCACCTTGAACTGCATTTAATGAAAGACCTTCTTATCCTATAGCCTATAAAAACAACAACAACAAAAATTAAAATAAAATAAACAATGATGTTTAATGTGGATGTTGATTAACAAAAATTGTCCCAATACAATTGAATTCACTGTATGTGAAAAGTGGTTTCTGGGTAATGGTTAAGAATTTAACTATATACTATTATACTACAATAGCTGTATAGAATTAAGTATTCATATACGTACTGTATGTAATCCCAACTACTGTCATTTGAGTATTTACATTTTATGCAACTTTTTCTTCCACTTTCACTCCTATCTTTGAGTCAAATATGTACATATATATATATATATATATATATATATAC
>JAPSES010030798.1:0-12816 GCA_029822895.1 Maxillicosta whitleyi
ACTGATCAGGATCATCAGGTTTGGGACAGAATGGTTCAGGGACAATGAGACATCATTTTCACACATGGTTTAGCCTCGATTCTGCATCATCAATAATCAAAAAATGAAGGAAACTATGGATGGAAAAATGTTATGAACCTTATTGTGGCACTATGTAAGAATTATGTTTAAAAAAAATAAAATGTCACAGTGAATGTCTCTTGGTGCAGTCAAATATTGCATGTGCCAGGCAGTGTATATACACTGTAGGGTCAATGATGTCAAAATGCTGCTTCATTATGTAGCTGAATGTTGTGCAGTTACTGATACTCTAATGGAATTATAGTGCTGGTGTCTCTGTGAGGAATATCTGGCTTGTGCTTGCTCCCAGGAGACCAGGCTATTAGTGAATGCAGATTTAGGGCACTGGCTAAATCAATACTGAATGACTAATAACCAGCAAGAAGAGCTTTTATTCCTCAGGTCTGTGAGGACGAAAGCCAATTACACTTATGTCACCATGGAAAGCCTTCAGCTATTTAGCTAATTTAAATACAGCATCTCCTGTGTCTGCTGTTGTACTTATGCATAATATATATGTAGGTATTTGCTTTTACCTTCAACTTTTGATTTAATCTGTGGCAGACATGTTATAGTAATAATTAAGTGAGTGTGGTGCTGACTGCCCATGATGTCTCCAATAAATTTATACCTTGACAGCCTAGAGAACTTTATTCCAAAAGTCATTATTTATCCAGGAAGCCATAGGAAGTATGAATTAAAACTTGGACAACTATAACAGGAAACAAAGTGAATTATGATGTTTAATTAACTTGGACTCCTCGTACCCAACTGAAGTAACACCACTCTCTTTTTATATGTGCATTAAAATTAATTGTAATCTAAATATAAATCTACATAACCCAGTTTACATTTTAATTGGGTGTAAAGGCCTTGCAAATTTCTTTTTTTCTGGGATACCACACTGTACTCACAGAGTGGAAACTGAATATGATGTAGAAGTGCCACACTTTAAAAAGCATTCTGTTGATATTAGTATTCACTAATAATGCACCAATCTAATTTTCTCTGATAATAAGGACATCAGGTTAAAGGTCAATGGCCCAGCTCATATGAAAAATATTGCATGGTTTTCAGGTTTCATTTTTTAGTCACTCTGACCTTTACTCTGATTGTAGGGCATGCATATTGTACCTCTTCATTCCTCTTCTGTTAAATACCCTCTTCACATGGATGAGGAAGCACTGACATGGATGTGGAGCAGTTGGAACAGTCGAGCAGCATTAAATCTACAGTTCAATTAAAGAAATGTTGGCGTTTTATTTTATTAGAAGCTTTAAGAATAGGGGTTCATTTCAGTCTTATTTTTATACATTTGACTTGACTTTATGTGACCACAAACAGAATATAACATTACTCAGTACTGAAGACCCACACCAAGGGGTCCCGGCATTCCAATGGAAATCACTTTTATGTCTGTTGCAAACTGATCCCCAAACAGTGTACTGACACTGTGGGCTAGGAAGGTTAGGTCACTAAAAAGATGATCATGTTATGTGACTCTTAAAACAAACAGCTATGATACTTCAACTCTAAAACCCTATACTGACAGTGTGTTCTCAGTGTGATACTCTGACAGTGTATCTCCTGTGATTGACAGTTCTATGTGTGTGAATGTATGTGTGTTTTGATGTGGATCTAAAGAAAGAACAGATAATAAACTTTTATGCATACAGAAAAATTCTTATCTTAACAAGCTTAACATACTAACAAAAAGTCACAACTAACATTATTGAAATAAAACAGAATAAACAAATGAAAATCTTATAATAAAACATTATCCAATAAGTAAGAAAACTATTTATCCTAAAACTTCAATATCTGAATTAAAATAATATTTAAGAAACATGCATGTAAATTCTTGTAAAACATCAGCTTTGTTGACCAAGGTAAAGTAATGGAATTAAGTCATCTTTCACTTGTGGAGTTATATACCTGTATTGCTCTGATTACACAAATTACTTTTAGTTTCTGCTGTTTTTGACAAACAAAAGGGCACCTGGGATTTACCTGTTTGCACAATAACAAAACTAAAATACAGAAGACTATTGATTACATATATAGCATCACTGATTGCATTTGTGTTGAATGTTCCTCTGAGTCCTCTACAGCGTTCAGAGATAAACTTGTTACTATGCATGAGGCGTGCGTGATACCTTAGAGGGCCATAAACAAGACCAATTACCACCTCTGTCTACTGTTACTATGGCAACAGATAAGCCTGTTCAATAATGGTGAAAAATTATAGTTGTTGAAAAGAGGCATCAGTGTTACTTTACTATAAACAATGGTTTGAAGAGAACATTTAGATTTTCTGGATGAGTTGCAGAGATAATTGGAACATTGGCATTTACACAGAAACATATCACATGTCTCATTTCATCCTTGTCTGTCGTCAATGTAATATTCAGATAGAGCTGTTAGAGACTTGCTTTTGTTGGACTAATACAGGTAACAATTACATAGTGTTGATAAAGTTCAGAGAACATTTCCTGTCATCTGTAATCACCATATACAGTTAACGTGCTTCCAGACCAGTGGATGCCTTGTGACTGTGACCACTGTGACACACAGCTGAGCTCTGATGGGTTCCGTGTTGATTTTGCTGAAATGACTAATGTCAGAATATGATGTCAAAATGTGATGCATGTTGGCACAAAAAAATAATTTCCCATGTAACACAAACTAGACACATTTGTTTTTTATGATATAACTGTCAGTAAATTCTTTTTTCGTTTGCTGGAAATCAAAAGGAAATTACTTGCTTCAGTCAAATCAGGACTCTGATGTTTGTTCTATAGGGCTAAACACTCACTCCAAAAGAAGAAGAAAGGTTTCAAATAATGAAAAACAGTTGCTACAGTATATTAATTTTAGATCTCAGTTTTTACAGGGGTTATATTTTTGTTAAACCCACTTTTATTAGTCTTTGGTTCATTTATTTGTGTATTTGAACCCTAATAGTTCATAAAGATTGAATTTGAACCCTTCAGGTGCTGCAAAGTTATCATTATATTTATATTTATTTTGGCTAAAATTGATGGATTTCTACAACCCGTTTGAATTCCTTCTTAATTTGTTATGTCTATAACTAGTTACATCATAACCTTTGCACATATAAGGGCAAGACTTCCGACGAATATTTCTTCAAGTATGACAGTGGTTGTAGTCCATACTGAAAATATTTTCTAAACTTCAAGGCGATTACCTAAAATGTTCAGTTGTTGGTCGGGGCTGGGTAGAAAGTCAGTCATTTGCATTTTAAAGGTTCGCTTAAAATGACCTTTCTGGTGTCATTACTCAGAAATAGGGCTGAAGATGGACCTGTGGAGTTGAATTAATGAAGAATTCAGACCCAAATATAGCATTTACTGTTTATGTAGAGCACTGGGAATGTTTTAAAATACATTAGTCCATTAAAAAAAAAAAAAAATTACCTTTCCTTTACGAGATTTATCGCCATAGCAACTGCAATAAGTTCCAAATAACTTATAAATGTGCCTATACTTAAGATCACTTTGTCAAATTTGTACCAAATACCCCATAGGAGCAGTGGAGATGGTGAGGTACACATACTCTGTCTCTTGACCACTATGTGTTATGGACCAGGATAACGGATTCATGTGTGAATGAAAGGAAAATAAACCATTTTGACATCTGCTGTGGTATCACCAGCAGATGAACAATGAATGAAAACATTTACACAGTTTGTGTTTTAACAACATGCACAGCACAGCCAGTAACCAACTGTGCTGTTGGTAATATCGCATGCTTCATGTATGTAGTTAATATGTTAGAACAGTTCTATCAGTTACACTGTGAGTCCTTGTTAAAGATACAGACACTGAACTGGGAATGGGAACAGAGTCATTATTCCAACCTCAACCAAATGTAAAAATACAAGTAGAATCTGGAAGACAAAAATATACAGCCCATGTTGTCAAAATAATTCTGGACAAATTGTCTTTTTCACAATCCCTCTTTCTGTGGTTGGCAGTCGGGCAAAATTATAAGTCCAAGATTTAGGGGAAAAAGGACAATAGATGCATGTGTCGTCTATTTTGAATTATTTATATCTCACTGGGAGAAGTAAAAGTAAAAACCAGAAGTTCTGCAACTCAGTCCCTTAAATCCCCTTAAGTCTGATATATTCTACCTCTAGGTTTGTCGATTTTAGACATTTTTCTAACATGCAATGTATCATAACAGGCAAAAAAAATAGAGACCTCATAATTAAGACAATGTACTTCAAATCCTTGTTATTATTTTTGATCGTACTGAAGCAGTACCTCATGATCATTGGCCCAACTAGGGCTGTGTGAGACCACATCTTTGTCATCACAGCTATGGTCATGACCAGTAGCTATTTGCATATGTAACAGAAAAGGTAACTAACCAACACGGCACATGTTGTAGATGTTTCACTGTTATCATGAATTATTCCCATTGTCAAAATTCTACTCATCTCTGATCGGAACATTCACACCGTCTTTGTTCCAGTTACTATGGAAACATACTAATTACATTGTTTTGCATTGTAGAGGCTGGTGCAAGATATGTGCAGCATTATTTAATCATTAGCATACAGTTACATCTAACTAAAACTACTCATCATATCCTTTGCTGCTCCCAGAGAAATAACAAGTTAATGTATTTGAACATTTCCCTAATTTCATGATAGCTGACCACTTACTGTAACTTTCAACATTTTGAACTTAAATATGAGGTGGTTTAAATGACTTAATGTACCTTAACTTAATGTACCTTGTGTCTTGCTTTTGCACAGTAAAGCCATTAAATTGTTTTCTAACCGGACTGAAAGTACATGTAATTTGATCAGCTCAGGAGAAATGCACTGCAAGGAGCTAACTCGATGAGAGATTTTCTCTTGGACCAGCTCTGAGTGGTCAGCATTGCACAAACAGCACCAACCTAAAGGCATATAAGCCTGCTGTATGATTTAAGCCTGGACTGAGGGCTCCCCAAATTCACTCAGAGACTGTGGATTCCCCCTGGGTGATTCTTTTTTAGAGTCTTGTGTCAGTTTTACCCTTTTTGTCTATGAGCTATAGAACAGTAGCTTCATCCTGCCTTTGCTTATCCTCCATTAAATGAAGGCCGAAGTGAAGCTCTGTCAGTTTTGGATTCACCAGGGGATGTGAGATATCTGACAAACAGAGGAAGTAAGAAAAATGGAGGGAAAAAAGCAGTCATATTGTGGAACAGTTTTAATGAAGCTCATCAAAGGAAGCAAAAGAGAAAGGGCAGGAAGGAGGTGGAAAGAAAATGAGCTCAGTGGACAGGAAAATGGTCAATATCTGTATCCCATCCATAATCATTTGCTACTTATGCTTATAACAAGAAGGTGGATCAAATAGGGCTCTACAGCTTTTCTTTCCCTGTGGCTGTAACTATGTCTTAGTGTATATATCTCGCTCCCCGTCTTGTTTTCTCTGGCTGTTTCAGTTCAATCCATATAATGAGAGGCTCCAATCCATCAAAGTAAGACAGGCCTAAAGACTGAGACACTGTCTTTTGTATCTGAGATCACTGGTACTAGGTGTTTTCCACACATTGGAAGTGAGATTTTGTTTGATAGCAAGTGGTTGGACATAAAAGAAGACATTTAATTTGCCTAGAATGTCTCATTTATCTCTCAGTGGACACTTTTACACAGAGATCCTTGAAAAAAGGAGACATGGTGATCCCACCTTTTTTCCACCATTGACTGATTTCCACAGTCAAGTCAAAGGAGTGGACTTTTACACAGTGGACCTGCATTCTGGAATCAAAGTGACAGTCACAGTGTACTGTGTGATATATAGCTTGCGCCTCGGAAATACCTCAAGCATAGCGGTGTTGCTAACCTCTCCAGAGTCAGCCCATCTTTCACTGTTCCACAAATGTTAGCATGGATAGAGTCCAAAGTGACAACAGCTCACAGATCTCGACATCTCCCCAGTTCATCTTTCTGGTCGTGTACAGCCTGTGGTCATCCTTAAATCCCCCTTGGTGTGGGGGTCACACAGGCAATATGTCACACTTTGGTTTCAGAACATTATTCCTTTTATATAGCGTTCTGGAATCATGATTCCACCTTTATCAGGCCTCTGTTACTATGTCCAGAGGCTTCACAGAGCCATGACAGAGGTGGGACCAAATGATCCAACCATTTCATTTTCATTCAAGTGAAATATTCACAAAACAGAAGTGCTGTGTGAAAGGATCTACTTACTGATGTAAGGCTTTGAACAAGATCTGTTTTTACCAAGTGTTTTTGCAAACTGTCACTTCCTGCCTTAAAAAATGGTGATAAAGGGCTTTTACTTGCTCAAAATGAGACAGATATAGCACCGCCCTGATCATGTGTTTCATGCAAATGGTATAGACCTTGGCTCCATAATGAAACCAATGCCCAAGTATCTTGAAGTTGTACTTCTACTGACAGGGCTAAGGATTGTCTCTGAATGTCTCCAATAAAGTCCTGACCTGCATATATTTACACTGAACTTGTGGGACTTATTTCAGTCTCATTTGTTTTCTTTAGACCCTTTAATAAGTAAACTGAAGGTCCATCTTTCAGACTATACAGCAGTTTTCAGTAACCCTCCCTTTTACACTACTTGCATGTGCAACCACATTGTAAATATAGAAAGAATATTTAACATTAGCTTTAATTCTAAAAATTTAATTATAAATACCAAATTTCTTATTTTTCACTTTATATTATATTTTTCACTCACTTCTGTTTTTTCTTTCCCACTGTGGGATAAATAAAGTCTTATCTTTTTTTTTTTTATCTTAATCTGTTTTATTTTCTGTTTTCCACATTTCTCTGATGCCTGCTGTGTTGGTCTTTGATTAACAGGTCCATATGACAGCTTGTCTGCTGAGTCAGACTTTAGGAGTTTCAGTGTAATTAATAAAACATATTATTTTTCTGACAGACATCTCCAGTGGTGCTGTGGTTAGTGGGTTACACTAACAAGACTGTAAAATCTTTCCACCCCTTTAGTCCAGATAAATACAGCTGCCTCTGGCTCCAAAAAAAACTGCATGGCAAAATCACAAACTACTATTTTCAGTTCTACAATTCCTGCATTCACCAGTTACATACCATTTATAATATCATACCTTTAAACAGTTTAAGCTTTTTAAAAGTAGCATATTTTAGGAAGTCTAATAATTGTATACAGTTGTGGTAGCCAGTTTCACTGTTACACAACAGAATCAGAGAACACACATTAAAGTTACTGTGATGTAACAGAATGGGGTTTAGAAAAAAAAAGTAATGTTTATTGTATGAAGAGAAAAAAATACGACGGAGCATTAGGGCCATTCATGAAGGAGATTAAAGTCAACATGTCGACATTAAAGTCAGCAAGTCGAAATTCCGAAAATAAAGTTGAAATTGGATGGCGACTTTAATCTTGATGGGGCGACATTAAACTCGAAATTCCGAGAATAAAATTTAAATTTGATGTCATCTTTAGTCTTTATGGGACATCAACTTTATTCTCGACATTTCCAAGTTTAATGTCGACATGTCGAGTTTAAAGTCGACCCATCAAGATTAAAGTCGAAATCCAATTTCAACTTTATTCTCGGAATTTTGACTTTAATGTCGACATGTTGACTTTAATCTCATGAATGGCCCTAATGCTCCGTCATAAAAAAAGGATTGGTGTAGTGAACACCACAAGAACACTTTATTTGCTATTACATGAAAGGACCAAACACTCAAAAAAAAAAGCAAATTGGGTGTCTGTTACCTTAACTTAAGGCTAGTATGTAACACTATATATGTAAAATCATGTTTTGTAATTGAAAATTATTCTAAATTATGTAGTCTTAACATAAATTACAGTAATTAAAATTTACTAGTCTAATTTATGTTAACACGACCTGATTCTAATGGGTTAAGATTGAAAATCGCTTACAGCTCCAGAACAGTAGGAGGCATCATGTCCAAATTCCTAATCAAATGCCCCTCTTTACATCATTTTCAAAGGCGTGCCCATGGCTGGCAAAGAGGAACTGACATTTTGAGAGGAAACACCATGTGTGGAAGAACATATCTTTACATACATATTCTCTATTTGTTTTTAATAGATATGACCATGCACTGCAACTGTTGGACATTAAAATTTCAGTGTTGCCATTTCTGGTAAAGTATTATTCCAACAAATCCAGTTTGCTTTGTGTTTTTCTTTTCTTAACTTGACACAAGCTGGGGGTGTATAGGTTGACATTTGTTTAAATTGTTGAATATAAAAATGCTGTTAAATTATTTATTTTATCAATAATTACACTGCAGTTATGTTCATATTTCTCTGAGGTACTTGAACTTAACATGGATATGTTGACTCAGCACAATTAATTCATGTAACTGTATTTAAAATAGTGAAAATGTAACTACCCCTTTACATTAAGTAACTCATAATCATATCTTACAAGTTGAAGAGCGACTGGGTAGCTTAGTCGTTTATACCACTGGCTTTGGTGCGGAACATGGCCGGTTTGAATCTCAGGTGGGTCCTTGGATAAGGCCCTTCTTAAAAAACAAAAAAACAAAAAAAAAAAACTTGTGCCTAATCAATATGCAAATCTGATTTCCCTGTGGCGACCCCTGAAGGGAAAAGCCAAAAGATTTTTTTTTTTTATCATACAAGTTAAAATGGCCCAACAAAATGATGTTACATTTACCTTTACAAATCTAGTTGGACTTAATCTTAGTAATTAAATAACAGTAACATAAATGCATCATGTTGATCCAACATACTTACATTGAAGTCACTCAACAAAACTGTTTGTTGCTAAATTAAAGTATTTTATTTAGGTGGAAATTATTTTCATAATTTTTTTACATTCTACTAACAAGTTTTTTTTTTTGAGTGAAGGACTAAACTGATCGAATGTTCAGTATATGGTACATTCTGAACAAAGAAACCAAAGAATCCAAGTCAAGCATTCAAGTCAAGTCACATTTAAAAGACTAATTAAAGCCAGCATGTTAAAGAAATATAATGCAATATGTTAGTTATATTTGTTTGTAATATCATTGTCAATTTTGCTGTTGTGAATAGAATTAACTGAATGGAATCTTAAGAACTAAAATGGTCTGGGACTGTCTGTGTGGCAATGAATGATAACCTAACAAAAGTAATTTTGTTAAACTTACTTAATATGATTTATTGGTTGATTGATTGATTTTCCATATAAATCTGCATCACATCATCTATGTTTGTAATAGTATTGATTCAGAGACTGAGGAGAGAGCTGCAAAAGGATGGTGTGTACTTCCTCCTCATCCTCAGCTCCTGCAGCTTTAAATAGGGAGGTTATACAGGGGCTATCGGTACAACCCTAATATTAATCAGATAAAGTGTTTCATGAAAGATGAAGTGGTTTTGATAATGAGATACTGCTGACCTTGGTTTCCGCTCTTATGCTACATGAACTGAACAAGAAGCACTTCACAACTGCTTGATTATAGAGGTACACAATGCAGGTGTTGTTGCTGTTTTCACCATTAGTTCTGCGCCGTTACTGCTTCTATTTGCTGTAATAGCCAAACTGCTATGTTGTAAAGACGATTTTACCTTAATGTGACTAGACAGTGCTTCTCCAATATGAAAAGGAAATGTGTTTTTTCAAGTGATCCTCCAATAATACTCGGCACAGAACAGAACAAGCGCAAACTGAAGAAGGTTGATCTTGCTTTGACTATAAATTCAGTCAGACCTGATCCACTTGCCAGCATTTTATGTTTAGCAATATCTCACTTCCAGTTAAAATACTCTGAGCTTTCAAAAAGCTCAGTTGACCATGTGCTATATAGCTTATAGTACATGGGTGAAATGTAGAAGCAGTTTACTCACACATTTGCACCTGTAAAGATGATTTTACTCACTCAGAATCTTTTTATCCATTAACCTCTTATCATAACCGTCACTGATTGTATACTTAATCCCATTCCAAATTAACCTTTTTTATGTCTTAGCATTCTGTCATAGCAGAAAGTATCACATGATATTCTTCATTTCATTATCAAAGCTCAAGTTTTCTTTATTTGACATCTTTTGATAATTTTGAAAGCACAAACAAAACAGAAAATACACAAAAAACATAATGAAGAGCCAAAAAAGAAACAAAACAAAATCCAAAACACATAACTGAACTGAGGACATCACAGAAATGAGTCAACAAAACTGATTTTATTAAACAGCCATTGCTCTATAAAACAGACAGATTTATTTTTTTTCCTTTTCCAAAATGTACCAAATGTACAATTCAAATTAGCCCTCAAAAAACACACAAAACACCCATTTACACCCTTTCTTATTTTCATTCATTGAACTAATTGACACTCCTTGTTGCTGTCATTGTGTGACTCATAGTTATTCAACGTGTCAGAGGCCTTATAAATCAGTGATTAAGTAATTGACGTAGCTAGGAGCGGATGTCGCTACACCTCTAAAGGAATAATTACCACTACACTGACGAGATTAGGATGGAGCAAGAGATAAGCTAAAGCATTTTAAACCTAAAAACTAATTGTTGGAGCTGATTCTGTTCTCTGTAGATAAATCTGTGGGTGTGTGTTTCCATATGTGGTATCCATATGCACTGTAGGTGTGGGCTCATGTGGGTGGGTTTGCAGTAACTGTGTGTGCCGTTATCCTGAAAGCTTCCCATTGCATATTATCAGTGTGCGTATACATAAATTGGTGCACACACATTTCACACATCTCATGGGAAGTCACATGACATCTTCTCTGTAAGCAATTTTACAAAATGGCACGAGCCTCCCAACATTTAGCTGAGTATGTGTGTGCAAGTGTGCGTGCAGCCTTTGAGTCGTGACCAGAAAATATCCTCCCTGCTGAGCTTGTCTCCAACACCCACATGGAGGGTTTACAGTGTGAGAGCACACTGCAGTGCATACCAAGCCATGCATGCACTTTCTTGCCTTAATGTAAAATGAGGTTGAAATAAAGGGCGCGAACAAACTGATGATGAAACAGAGGTTAACTGCCTCTAACTCCGTGGGAATCCTTTAAACACTGACTTCACATTGGTTGCACCCCAGCTTCTGACTGGCCCCATCATCTGCTACCTCTTCCTCACAGGTGGTGCAGCCGCTGAGGTGGTTTGGTATGCTGCAGTGATACTGCTGTTTCTAAGAAACACTCTGGTTTAACCTAAGCAGCCACCTCTAGGGATGAAAAATAAAGCCAAGACAGAAATACCAAAACCTGCAGCTCCTCATATATTTACATGAGGCTGATTAAAAAAAATAGTCAATCCCTTCAGGTGGAAATTGCTCAAATTTTCTGCAAAAATAGGGTTAGGCATTTACATCTAATATGCTTGTTCATAACCACAGTATAAGGTGATATTTACATTACTCACCCATTTAAAATTACAGTGGTTGATCCCTTTCAACTTATTGTGATTCAAGTGGTCAAAGTGTGTCTTTACCTTTATTTTTTGGCTGTAGAAGATATACCCCATAATAGAGATTTTGTATAATCATTGGTGTTTCCAGATAGATGGGGGTTAAATAGATGACTGACAGCTGTTATTACAAATATCTGCTCAAATTCTATTAGACGTAACATGATGTCAGATTCATCTATGATCACTTTTACAGAGATCCCAGAAAAATGGCGAGATGGTGGGCAAAAAGGTGGGACTTTTTGCCAACATTATATACACCCAAGTCAAAAGAATAACAGAGGTGCGACACAGTGTATCATACAGTGTGACATATGACTTACCTTGAACATTGTCTTTCACTGTTCCACAAACATTAGCATGGATAGAGTCCTCCATCCAAAGTGACAACAGCCCATCGATCTCAGCATCTCCCCAGTTCAACATCTTTCTGGTCACATTAATATGTTTGTTTACTGTACACAGCCTGCCCTCATTTACAAATCCCCATGTTCTGGGGGTTGCACACAATATGTCATCAAAGCATCTTGATTGTGAGGTGAGAGGTGTTCCTTTTACATAGTGTTCCAGAATCATGATTCCACCTTTATCATGGCTCAGTTATTATCTCCAGAGGCGTTACAGTGCCATGGCAGAGGTGGCACCAAATTATCCCACCATTTTGTTTGTCACAGATGTCATTCTGGAATAAAGGTGAAATATTCTCGTAAAAGAAGTGCTGTGTAAAAGAGGCTTATGTGTATATATCTCTTGATTGTACGGAAAAGAAGCTGCACACAGAACCTGTGGATTTTTCAGAGTTTTTGAGTCATATTTTCCCTCTGTTTTGGATTTTGCAGCTTTAAATTATATTAAAGCTTAAAGTTTTGCATAGCTAATGTTGTGGAGGCTTTGAGTGACAGTCAGATGTCTTGTAGGTTTTGTTTGACAAATAACTGCTTGCTGTGGAAAACTTTAGGAGCTTCTGCTTATTAAATAAAGCATATTTTCCCCAACAGACATACTGAAGTGATGAACTACACTATCAAGACCATCTTAGGATCTGATGTGCAAATGTTTCATGTAGCACTGCTACACAATACTGCCTGTTAGCATAACTTTGCATCCTTTAACATAAGGGTAACATTACTTACATTTACTATTATTGTCTAGTCTGATAGTGGGGAGAAATTCTGCCAGCTAGTCTGTTTATACATTATTCTGAATAGCAATTATGTTACAGGGCCTGAATTTGGGTGCGCGATTGCGGGAATTGCGCATATTTTATTCTAATCCCGCACCTTCAGTGATCATAGA
>JAPSES010030828.1:0-12816 GCA_029822895.1 Maxillicosta whitleyi
GTTCAAATCCTGGCTCCCACTGTCCACATGTCAAAGTGTCCTTGAGCAAGACACTGAACCCTAAATTGCTCCCAGTAAGATCTGGCATGGCACTACCTTGCATGGTACATTAGCATAGTAGTCGCCTACTGCTGTATGAGTGTGTGTGAATGGGTGAATGTGAGGCTTCGTAAAGTGCTTTGGTGTAGAAGAAGGAAAAGAAGGTTTAGAAAAGCGCTATATAAGTGCAGTCCATTTACTATTCCATTTATTCTAATATTAAGGTAAGAAATTAACTTATTCCCTATTCATTTCAGACTAGTATTAGCTGTGGACTTTTGGGAATCTGTAATAATTCTATAGGTCATACATGGATGTTTATACTGTGTGAATTTCTAATGTTTGTAATTTGTAAAATAAGAATCCCACCACAAATGGCCTACCCTATTTCAGCAGACACAGAGCTCCTGTGATGATTAGTGCTGTGCGATTCAACATCTCTGTAATTTGGTGGGATGTGCAACATTATTTGTTTCTACCGTGCATTTATTCTGCCTTTTTTCTCCTAAAGGACAACGGAAGCTGCACTGCTGATGATAAATTAAAGTTTTAAAAGTCTTCTGAGTGCAAATTCATGAGGTACACTTTGCAATGTATCATGGATATTCACTGAAAGAGCAAACTCAAACCCTTCAGAAAAGCAACATGCCCATAGGTGATGAGATGCATGACAACTACAGTACATTTATCTGTAAATGGTGAGATTGCACTTGACATCTGGAGAATAAAGTCAGCAACTCAGAGTAAAAAGAGTTTGCTTATTCTGTGCGATCTTATCTTATACATCACATGAACTACAGATGTGAGGGTTCATTTCAAAATCACCAAAGGTTATACTAGTCCAGTATAAATAGGACTTTAAAAATTAAGACGCTTTAATAACACTATGATGGGCTTGATAAAGTAATGAGTGTTCGGTTTCAAACACTCACGTTGGCAAGTACTGAAGAACTGATCTTTCTGATTAACATATGCTTTGATATACTATTTCATGTACGCATGTAACTGCCCATGTATAATTCACTTTCACTTTTCAAGCCACATATCTGTCTGAACTGTGTGCTCTTCTGACTGTGCTGAAGCAATTAAGTCGAGCAGTGATAGCGCTCTCCCAGCCGGACTTAAGCCTTTTAAATTTTTACAGTGCAGCTCAACACTGCCCCGGCCCCTGTTAACAAGGCTCGGGCTGGCTGGGAACATCTGGTTGTGCTCAGACAAGATATTTATTCCTGGAGGAGAGGAACAGAAAGCACTGGATGTATATCAACTTGTTCCAGAGTTGGCTTCAGTAACAACATTTAAAATAAAAAATATAAAAAAATGCAGGTTATTTAGCCTCTGTTTTCATAGCTGTTTCTCCGCATGTTTTGATGTGGACTTCTGATTTGTTGAATTATCACTTAAATGCAGAAACAAAAGAAGATGTGCATGCATTTGTGTGTGAGAAATAAGAGTTTGATCCACCCCCTCACTACATACATGCTATGATAAACCCACCGACAGTACAAACGCTTAAGCTCAAAGGCGTGTGCAAAAAGTATACCACATGCACATCAATTAATAATAAAACTTTGCAGAGCACTGACATTAATTAAAGTTGCATCTCTGTTCAGCTTAACCCACAGTGAAGCATACAGGAGCATACATAACAGAGAAAGGGTATACAGTCCAGCTGGAGCACATGTGCAGAGCTCCTGTTTTAATGAGTCCATTAGTCAGTGGCACAGGAACCACAACTGCTACCACACACATATACCGTACACACCTACAGGCACACACACACACACACACACACAAACACACATCTCCTGTACACACTTTGTAAAAAAAAGCTTAATCGTGTTTGCATTCACCAAATAAGGCGATATCAGCCCTGATGTGGAGCAACTCCCAAATCACAATAACATTCATTTTCTTGTGATAAGTTGATACTCCACACAGCTGCATAAAGAGGGAGTAGCTCCCCTGTCAAAGAGCCTTATCGTGTTACGCGATAGCTTCTGGCCCAACCCCACCGGAGTGTGTGTTGACAGTTTAATAAAGGTGGGCTTTTGTCCAATCTGTCCAACAGAGGGTGCTAGAGCAGTGTGAAGGTTCGATGGCTACCACATCACCACAGTCTCTTGGGGTTCTTCTTGTGTTATATAGTCTATGTCCTCATCCTCATTAAATGTGCGGTCTGATTTTTTGCCAGTTCCATGACATGCAGTGCAAAATTATTTACAAATCCATCTGAAGAACTCACCCTTGAGTGTGAGTCACTGTCTTTATTTATCAAATGTCAGAAACTGGATCGTACTGCTGTTACAAAAATCCACAAGTGAAAAAAAAATTCTATAACTGGAATGGTCCAAAGTTTTTTTTTTTTTAAGATTTCACCCCATTAGAACATTGTTTCAGACTATTAAGAGCACAATTCTACCATGCCCTGAGGCAACTCTGGGTTCTATAATGAATTTGTGAATCATATTTGAGCTGGGAAGTACCGTCTTGCAGAACGAATGTGACACCGTCATAGTCAGGTTGACAGAGTGAGATGCATTCATAGCACAGAGGCAGAATACACTCAGGCTTCAAAATGTGTGTTTATGTATCAGAAGTGGCAGCACTCATCCCAAGCTCATCTATCACGTTGTTTTCGTTTATGTGTTTTCTAATGAGTGTACTCTTAATGAGGCTGTGCTGTGAGTGATCAGCTCTGCTCAACAAAAGCTGAGATAAAAAAAAAAAAAAAAAAAAAAACAATCAGCCGGCTGCTACAAAGAGCTACACTTAACATAAAAAGTAGGGACTTGACTGACCCGAGCAGGTATTAGATATTATCTGTCTATATGAGTTTATGCCAGTGTGTTTACAACTAAGCTGCATTGTGTACTGGTATGATAATCTGCCTTTTTTTTTTTTTTTTTTTAGATGTATAATCTATTAATGTATGGGTAATCTGCTCACAAGCAGAGAATGCATATGTCTGTTAAAGCAGCACAGACCTGGAACTATCCTATTTTCATAACAGACATTGATCTAGATCTAGTTGTGTATTGTAGTTAATGAAGAAAAAAATATATATAAAATGACCTCTAAAACAAATATATTCCCACTTGGACTGCAATTTAATCTTTCATTCTTTAGTTTGAAACTTACATAAAACTAAATCAGTTTTATTGTATGATTAACATCTTTCTGTTTAGCAAAGAAATGAACTAATGAACACGCTGAATAAACTAAAGTAATAACTGATGCAAATATGCCACACTGTTGTTAATATTGTGCATCGTTTATTTTGATTCCTAAATATGTGCACATGAATTCAAGGTGTACACCACACATATACATATACGTATATGTATATATATATATATATATATATACAGTACATATGGGTACTTCTATGAAATTGGGTTCATTTTGGTATCTGGCACTTTGTCAGCTTTTTTTTAGACCCAATAATAAAAGAGAAATTTAGATATATTCCCCCCAGGATGCATCTAATGATGACCTCAGACAAATGCAAAAACAAAATTATACATTTGCTCTAAGCCATCCCAAAATTAATGAATTTTTAATAAAATGATAGGGCCTTAAATAAGATGAAAATCAGGACAGGCAAAACTACCCAGGTGTCACTGTATTTTATCAAGAAAACATGGCTTAAAATGGTTTTATATACCACTATAAATAAAGACACTGTTAAATTTGAGGATCCTATGGTTGTTCTAATCCAGACATGCAGGTTTTTCATGAATCAATAGTTTCATTCCAGGTTTAGTGTGTAACCCATCATGTCATCTTGCATTACATGTTGAACCTGCCCATTTATATACAAATACATCGTGAATGATTTTGTAACAGTGGCATTTTTTGTGAAACACTCTGCCTTGTATAATTAGTTCAATTTCCAAAAAATTGTAGCATGTAATTTTTGTGTCGTTTTTACTGTGTTACATGTGTTACATTTTTTGCACAAAAATAATATAAAAATGTGTTTTATCTGAAAAAGTTTCTCTTTTATCTCAGTAAATATTTGTGTTCAAGAGTGCCGAAGTGCTTCCAAACTTGCTTCATAACATTAGTTTTACATCTTGTTTGAATGTTTAGCCTCTCTGTCCTGTTTTTAGAAGCACCCACGTACATATTTGACTTTGATATATTATATGACAACAGCCACTGATGCCTAACACAACTAAGCAGTGCCCTAGAAATGAGCCTCCTCTCTTTATGCACAAATTGCTGAGAATGCAGATGTATGTTGGTGCAGTCTAAGGAAGAAGAAAGAGAGAGGGGAGGACATGGGAGGGGAAGTCGGGATGGGAGGGGTGAATGACAAGGGTCTACTTTTTACTGTACCTATGCAAAAGTCATACCAGCCTGTGACCTCTACTCAAAAGCCCTTACAATGTTAATGTGTCTGCGTAGCTCCCTTCAGGCTGAACTAATCTGTACAGCATATTGGACACTTACCTTCTACCCACTGACTCAAGGTCACCACTGACTGAACAGGGACAAGAGCTTGTCCTACTGTACATTAGTTAGCATGCATGTGTGAGAATACTTTGCATATATTTGTGTGCTCTGCGTGCACCTTTTGGTCACTATCTCCACTGACTGTTTTGTCTTTAAAGAAGCAGAGCAGTGTTCAGCAGACATAACAGGAACAGGGTTTAAGGCTGTTAAAATGAAACATCATACAATGGTCTTAAAAAACAGTGAATGCAGATTAAAGGCTGGTCTATATTTCAAGTTTTACTTAAAGGAAAAGAATACTTTACAGCATATCGCACAAGTCATTTTAACTTCAGCCCTGCCCCATTTTTCTATTCTTTTAGTACTTAGAACATGAAGCACTACAGAGAGGACAGAGAACCAGAACAGGAAATTTGATAATAGAGGCATGTCATTGTAAGAACCCATGGTTAAGCCTGCTATACAAAGCTGAGTGAAGGGAGATATTATGTGGTACTAAGTTCAGCAGCTATTAAAATAGATGCTACACAGTGCTTCTCAGTGCTGCATCTATATTTTGTGCTTTGACAACTGGCTTCAAGTCGTTTCCTGGAAAATAGGAAGCTCCGCTAAAAATAGCGGTGAAGCTGGAAACTTATTTTTTTTTTAAAAAACACGTTGTCATTCAAGATTATACCCTAGTTGTTCTCAAGGAAAGGCTTTTTTCTTCTTCCTCTCACTCTCTCTTCCACTTCAGAGCAAGGCAAATTGTGCCTACTGTATATTTTTTCACCACCAGTCATCTGTAAATTCCACAAATATGACATATTTCCTTACACAGGCCTTTACTTTCCCCTTACTCTCTTCACAAGTTAAGGTGAAGTGTGTTTCCACAAAGCTCTGGATCCTCCCCTGAGGGTACCTGGCCTTCACTTGAAACCCGCCTGCCTGCCTGCCTGAGTAAATGACTGCTGCAAAAAAAAGGGGGTGGGGGTGGGGGACATGTCTTTGATGTTTGTGAACTGGTGGGATTCACTCAGAGATTGAGGGTGAGAAAAGAGGAGGGGAGCAGGAAAGGGAAGAGGTGCAGCACGAGAGAGAGGGGAAAAAGGAAGAAAAAGTAGAAAAGGGGGAAGGTATTGATTGAACAATGGAAAAAAGAGAGCATACAAATAAAGGAAGGGAGGGATTGAGTAGATAGGCAGGAAAAAAAGAGGATGGGCCGTGTACTTTGAAGTTAGGGGCCGAGCAAAGACCTGCCTGCCCCCTTGAGTAACACCAGGAGA
Organism: Maxillicosta whitleyi; assembly: GCA_029822895.1. Taxonomy (NCBI): domain Eukaryota; kingdom Metazoa; phylum Chordata; class Actinopteri; order Perciformes; family Neosebastidae; genus Maxillicosta; species Maxillicosta whitleyi. The sequence goes on from JAPSES010030828.1 coordinate 5,766, forward strand.
GGGTTGGAGTCTGCAGCAGTACAGAGTGGATGGCTGGAGGAAAGAGACGGGTTATGAATCATGATGGGTTAGAGCTACAGGACTCGCGTTTGTGTTTGCCTTTTTGTTATGCCTCTTCAATTCTAAATAAAGAAAAGCCAAGGTACAGCTTACAGCACTGCTGCACAAAGCTGAACACGCTTCTGTCTGATGGCTTTATTACCATTCAGAAGCTTAAATGTCTGTATTGAGACAGTTTTCTCTTTCTTTGTTGCTGTTTCTGTACAGACTTTGTCAGTATGTGAATCCAACCAAGCCAGCAGTGGTAATTTAAAGCCAGACTTCCAGCATCTGCAGGACCAGTCCAGAGTATCCTGCTGTCCAACATTGTCTCTCCGATGCAAAGGTCACCATGGTGATAGGTTGCAGAACAGTTTTGCTACAAGGGATTGATTGTCCAACTTCTCCTGACAGCATAAGACCAAATTAACATCCAACATTTTATGCTCTCAGTGTTTGGTAATTTACCACCGAACATCATATGCAGGCCTTAGTCTTCTTCACATGGTGTACATTTACTCCACTGCATCACTCCAAAGCAAATGTGTTTTTAGGCAGCAGTCTTACAAGTCTTGAGTTAAACATCGCAAATGTGTTCAATAAACTTCTGAGAGAAAAAAAAAGGGGGAACACAAACAACTTGAAAACTGAGAGACAGAGTTATGGAAAATGAAAGAGACAGGGGAAGAAAGGGGGAAATAAAGAACAGTCATAAGATCCAGAGACTGCTTTATCTTTCCTTCACAGTTTGTGGCCTTCCTTACAGTTGCCCGGCACTTCCTGCTCTATTGTGTAGAATTCTGGCTGTACGTACAGGAAGTGGGTTCTTTGTTTCCTTTCTCCTTCCTGTTGGTGCCGTGTGGAGTAAAGGCAGGAATGTGTGTGGATCTATGAGGGAGGGACAACACGTGCTGTGTTTGCAAGTAACCAGGAAGGACCTCCTGGATTTGGACATGAACAATAATGCAAACAGACGGGGGGAGGTTTGATTCAGTAAATGCGCAGATGGGACGACACGACACATAAAATTCACATTTCACACAGAAGCCCACATGCAAATGTTAAAGCGGCTCTGATTAGACACCTGATCCTGGCTGATGAATTGATCTGTTTTAATGACTCATCAGGGAACGGAATAAATCATCAATGGCAGGCTCTCAGCAACAACATATGTCATGTCAGCCGACTCTATTTACCACACTATATTGATTCACGCCTACACAATAGCTGCTGGAAATGTGGAGCTCTTTTTGGCTTGAGATACCCAATCCATCCTCCACTTAATCTACCTCACATGGCCAATAGCCACAAATAAAGGAATTTATCATGAAGGTCCATCAGAGAGATTAAAAGCCCTAAATCCTTCAATGTACAAGTTGTTAAAAGCACAGAACACTGTGGCAAACTTCACTTGTGTCAACCAAAATAGGTGATTTTCTACTATTGTTTAGTTTGTCTTAAGAATTTTTTCAGATTTCCTTTACAATTGCACTTTGTTAAAGTTATAATTCCAAAAGTTGCAGAAGCCGAACTGGTTTAGGTAGAATTTACACACCTTAGTTCTGTATCTGTCACCTGTCTGTTCAAAATAAAAAAAGATGAAACAGACGACATGATACCCTTTAAAATCACTTTCATTGGAGATCAGGAACAGCGACTAGTGACTACAGTTGTCAGTCTTGTATTTAACCCACATACCTTGACTGATTATACCTGTGATTAGACCATATTCCTAGTTCATGTAAGTAACTTTTGTGTCCTCTCAGATCATCTGAATAAGATGCTTAAAAGTAATTCGGGCATTTTTACTTAGTATTGTAAAAAAAACAAAAACAACAACAACAACAAAAAAAAAAAAAAACACAGCAACTTAACCAGAATACAATTACATTATTAAAATTTAACAGGTTAGTTAAAGTGACTCTTTAAAACAACTAAGCATTATTTGCTCTGAAATGCAAAATATATTCATGTCCTCCATTTTCATGCTGTGGGAAAACAGAAAGTAAAAACCACTGTTTATTTTTAAAAGAATTAGTTGCAACAGGGCATCTGCAGGTTTGAGAAAGTCGACTTTATATCAACTTCAAAAAGACATTTTTCAAGCAGTTTTTGTACAAATTCAAAAACTTACATTCACAAACATTACAGTACAGACCTCATAGTTACATCCTTGAACCAATTTTAACCATGCTGTGATCCTGTTACCATTACATTTACATTTCTTGGATTAATGAGTGACTATTGTTTCTGCTACAGACCTTCAAGTTGCTAAAACTCATACTGTACATGAACCCCTCCAACCATGAATGATTGTTGGGGGCTCCATTCATTCCCATTTGTTATGCTAAAATGCTAAATACTAATCACAAATTTGACCAATTCTTTACACAGATTTCCAAAGCAACTATCATTTACAGTGTCTGTTGAGTGGCAAATTTGAGTATTAATTAATAATCTAGTTTTAAACATAATTAAATTAATTTAGGGCCCTGTGCAAAGAAGAATGAAAAGTGTGTAACTGTAAATTCACAGTCTTATTGCAGTCTTCATGTACTAGCTACCTGTCATCCTAACCGAAATGGGTCTACATGACATAACATTGTACTGCTGCTTTTGTGTTTACATATAACACACAGTAAGAGTAACGCTTGCATTGTGCATTTTGTACCGCCCAAGACTAGACTTATTCACAAATGACATTCCAATGAGCCTGATTGATAGTCAATGGTGCCAGTTCTGTCTCCATAGATGACACAGTGCTAATGAAGTGTGGAGATGAGTTTGGTCATGCGTCACTCTTGGGTTTGGTCTACTTTAGTAGCAGTACTGTGTTAATGACTGTCACATGCAATAACAAAGCAAGACAATGTTGTATTTATTCACTTTGAGCAATCTATTGGAATCTGTTACAAATGGCAGTTCAGGGTTATGTAGTCTTTGGTGAATACATTGTAAAAGTGACCCTCTCTTCTACACATGGTGAATATTTTGTTTGTTTTCAGTCCTGCAGTCCTGCCTTTACACTGACACGTCACGTTCGGATTTCCAAGATTTATTATATAACTTCTACAGTCCCGTCTGAAATGAGAAAAATGAAAGTAAAGGTGACAGAGAGAGCGAAAAGAAACGCAGCCACCGACACCCAAAGAAACAAGTTCCACCGGACAGGCAGGTCAGAGAAGAAAGGAACAGAGTGATGAGGACAGGGAGGAAAAAGAGGCAGGGAGGCGGACGCCAGAGCAGCCATCGGAAAGATTGATTTAAAGAGAGCAGAGTAACGACAGCCCGGCATCATCCAATCAGACCCTGGTTTCACAAGGCTGGCAGAGCAGGGACAGTGTGTGTGTGTGTGTGTGTGTGTGTGTGTGTGTCAAAAGGAAATTCTCTGAGGAAAGAAGCAAAAAGAAACGAGGAAGCAAGAACCAGCTAAGAGGAAAGCTGCCGTGTTTTGTTGTGTTGTCAGGTGTCACTGAGAGTTCGAAGATGTGTCACATGTCCAAGGAGCTATAAAAGTAATGCAGGGCACACAGGGATAAGTACTGAGCTCCACATCTCACTGTACTTTTTCTGTTTCTTGTTAGCCTCCTGAAGCACAGCCTCACACTGCAGTCCTCAGAATATCTAGGAACTTCACTTGTTTTGAAGTCAACAAAGATTGACTTACATTTAGCAGCAAACAAACAGTCAGTCAGTCTGGAACATGCAACAGCAAGACTTAACAACGCTCGACCTGCCACAACTGATGTCTTCCATACCTAATCATGGAACATGCTAGACAGGATATTTCAGATGATCTTTTATTATGTAATCTGTATTTGTTGTCATGTAAAGTGGGTCAATTTGCATTTCAAGCATTTTAAAGACTTTTAAACATGAAGAATATTTTTTACATACTTAATACTCTCAATCTTCAAATTATTACACTAATAAAAATCACACATTTATTGGAGACATGTTGCATTCATACAACATCTTAATTTTACTTGATGAAAACAAAAACAAAAAAATTGATTTTTACTTCAGCTTCAATGTGATCACTTTGTTTCGGAATTCAGTATTTAACATAAGTGTACATGTTGTCAATAATGTACACAGAATTTAACTATTCAAGATACTATTACAAGCTACGCAAACTTTTCTTTTTGTTAAAAGATAGTTTGTAAACGTAAACACTTTCATGTAATTTTACTTTTTCACACTAAAACAGACAAATTCGGAGTTGTTATTATTTATAGGTTTTTATGACAGTCTGACTATGAGATTGAATTGTGTTGCATGTGACCCCTAAAATACAATGATTTCCACACCCTTGATTGTAAATATCTTCAGTATAATTTTTGCATTTCACAAATTCATCCCATGGGCAGGAATGGACCCTATAGCGGGCTGGTTTTGGTCCTTGGGCCATATGTTTGACACCACTGAGTTAGATATTATTACGAGGCCTTGCAAAAATCAAAGTACAAATGCACTGAGACATTCATTCACAAATATTTACAAATGTACTTTTTGCACTATATAAGGAAAAGCCTCTTGTGAATGAAGCTGTTAGAAAGTTTGGTCAAGAGTGTTGGTTGGTTCTGTAAGCCCACAGTGTGATATAGGTCCATACAACTGTGCAATAATCCACACTATAACTACAGTCTCCTGCTTCTGTTAAAATAAATATAAAAGTGAACTGACCCCAATATGATGCGTTCTGTTAATAAAGCCCCCTCAACAGTGCTGCATGGATTAGTGAGTTACCCACGAACCCCGGGTAGCGGATTGGGACAGGAGGGATACGCCTCCCATAATATACAACAGACTTCAATCTGGGGGCTCAGTCTGAAGGATCGCTTGTGCACCCCTCTGAGCTTTCTTGTTCCAATTCAATAAATATACTTTTTGTGACATTTTTAGTTGGTGGTGTGCTGTTGTGATTTTTCTAATGTCAAATATGTGCCATGGCGGAGCAAAAAAAAGGTTTGAAAATATTGCTCTATTTAACCAGGAAAAAAATCCCATTGAGATTAAATGAACCTCTTTTCCAGGGGGGTCCTGGCCAAGGGGCAGCATGAAATACAACACACAATTATAACACACAATAATTTACAGGACACAAACTATGACAAACAAGTGCAAATCATTGATTTAGTCTCTAGTTTGGATTTAAAAGCATTAAGGAAGATCAGTTCAGTCAGTTTCCAGTCATTTTCATAACATATTCCTTGTGCGAGCAGCAGAGTAGACAAATAGCCTTTTACCCAGTTCTGTACCGGCGAATGGCACCGTGATGACACTACAGCAGATGTGATGACCAGGCACCAGCACGTGTCCATCCCCACCCTGAAACCTGATTAACAAACACCTCACACTGTCGCCCTCAAAGTAAACAGATAAAGGAGGCAAAACAAACAAGATGAACTGCCCCTTCACTGACTGGCTCAAGCACTCTTATCCCCATTGTGTCCTCTTCAGTGACTTTGTTTGTTCTCCCATGCGGTGGTACACATCACACAAGGCCTAGCGTTTACAAAGAGCTGAAAGTGGGACCACACTGCGCATGTTCGTCTCTGTGCACATGTGTTTGTTTGGGTTGAGCCTGCATCGTGACCTGGGGCTGAACGACTACAATGATGACGACTTGCAGATTAGACTGCAAAGGAGACAGCTGGGCGCATGACTTCTTGGCCACCTCAGCCGTTGGTGGAAGTTTAATGGAGTGTAATAATAATGGTAACTAATCTGGGGGAGGGGGTGTGGGGTGTGGAGGGACCCTGATTAACTCGGGGTCAACACATGAAGAGAAGAAAGGAAGGGAGCATGTGTGAGTGTGTGCGACCTGGGAAACGCAGTATAAAAAAAAGGATGACAGAATAATGGCAGCCTTTGTGGACAAACAATAGCATACCAGGGGACAACATTGATCTTTAACCGAACCAAGTCAAATGGGTCATTGAACTGCAGGATTCTGCAAGACCAAACTATTGACATCTAAGGATATAATCACAGCTACTCTCCCCCCAAAAAGTGACAGGAGTATGAGGGATATGCAACAACAAAGCAATAATCGTATGTGTGTGCTCTGTGATGATTTCAGAGTGTGCACTCACAGAGACAATCCCCTCCAAGAGGACATGGAAAACAAATAACTCTATTGCCTTCATTACCCCCCCCCCACCCGTAAGCCTTTTAACCCTCCATTATGTCCCCACCTTCTTTGTCTCTATCCCTTCCTCTTTTCCCTGCCTGTATTCTGTCTAAATATTGACGCACAGTATTGTTATATTGGGAGTTTTTTGTTGTTGTTGTTTTTTTGGGCTTTCAACTGGGTTTTTGGAGCCCACATAGTGTCTCATTGTGAAGAAAACAGTTGATGAATAAAATAGTTGGGATTTAAGGTTTTATGGTAGGTTAATTAGGATATTCAGAAAGTTGCTTTCAATTAAAAAGTTCAGTGAATTCAAAATTCTGTTAAAAATGTGAATATTTTAATCAAGTTTATCAGACTGGTTTCAGCTCTAGTTACTTGTAATGGAAATCTTTGCTGGTTTTCCTTGTAGATACTGTGCTATTATTAATATACAGAGTTAAATATTCATTTTAGTGTTGTACAGATTACAGAAAATTGTCTGTATTCACATGAACCAATTAAGAAACATATAGTATACATACATACATAAAGTGTATAGCAAGACTAATTCTGATGATTGTGGAAGATGTCGCTACATTATCCAAATAAAAAATAGGCAAACCAGAAACCCAACCACTTTAGTTAAATAAAGAAAGTTAATAAAGAAAACTATGTAAATATCTGTATAAATCTACAAATCAGTCCTCACTATCTTTAAAATATGCAGAGTTCATTGATTATTAACTGTATGAACTACAATCACCTTCTCTGCAGGTGGAGTTTTTATGAATGGATGGTGCAGGGCAGGGGTGTCAAGCTCCAGTCCTCGAGGGCCGGTATCCTGCATGTTTTCGATATTCCCCTCTTCCAGAACACCTGGTGCACCTGGTGATC
>JAPSES010030848.1:0-12814 GCA_029822895.1 Maxillicosta whitleyi
AACTATTGGTGCAGTTAAATCCACTGAATGTCTCCTGGAATCAGAACCAAAGGTGGTGACGTCAAATATTACATGTGCGTTTTTGGTTTTTTTTTTTTGTTTGTTTGTTTTTTTGGCCGGGCAGTGTATAAACTTATTTTAGCATAATGTACTGTTAAAGTGGATCTCAGTGTGTCTTGCATGAGTCACTGAATTGTCTGACATTGATTTCATTACACGTGTTAGCATTTACATTTATTAACAATACTCTAACTTTTCTATTTTTTGGTTCACACTCATTTTTTTTATCATCAGATTGAAAACAGATATAAATGGTTAATGGAGCTAATGGATGAATTGTACAAATATTACATCTGATCCAAAAATAAAACATGTGTGACTTTTTTTTTTTTTTTTTTTTTTTTGCCTGGGCAGTGTATTATCAGGACTGTCATGTTTCCCAACTACAGAGGTGAACCAATGATATGACTATGATATTGATATATTGGCCTGCTATTATCACCTATTCAAAAGAAAGTGAACAGTGTCAGTATTAAGCATTTTTAACACTTAATGCTAACATCTAATGGCACTTTTCCATTACCAGTAGTTCAATTCACCTTGAATTGGAATGGCTTGACTCAGTTTTTGGGGCGACCACATATTCTTTCAACTACAGCAATAGTAATGTGACATGGAGGATGAAACATCAAACTGTGAGTTATGATGTCTGAAATTAAAAGCTAGAGGTGAGAATATACTTGTTTATATTTTAAATCTACCATCAGTGCATCTTAGAATATATTTACTAAGAACTTTGGTGAAGGTGGTGTATTAAATAGTCTTCCGATAGAAGGGAAACACTGTAAAAACTGTGTTGTAATGAAGTGAAAAATGGCCGTACGTCTTCCCCTGACATCTAAATCAAAGCAACAAATACCAAAAAGTTATCGATAAACCTGCAACTGAATATCAAACTAAAAAAAACATAGAAATATACAGGATTGAAGGTGCTGTTTGTGTTTTTTGACCTATTATTTTCTGTCAAAGCCACTAATTTAAGGTGACAAAGTAAAAATGAACCGCTATCTATGCCGATACTGGTCCCAATTAATCAGACAAACTGATTGATCCATGAGCCATGTCAATTTTTTCTGTGTTTTTTCCTAAACTGTGCCTGAGGTTCCTTTAGAACATTTTACATCTACTGCCATGAGCTGTGTTTGTTGTTGAATTGCAGCCATTTCTGTGTGACTGGACAAACAAAACGTGTGAAAGCCAAGTTCACACGACTTAGTGACTACTTGTGACCAAAAAAAAAAAAAAGTGTGAAATATTTAAAAGAATGAACTGTTTCTTCTGACTCTGCAAGGACAATCAGTATAAATCTGCATCCAAATGTCTCTGTATTGGATACTTAGACATATCTTTTCCATGTCGGTCTTACTCCACCTTTCTATTTTCCCTTTTTTTATCTACATGCACCGCATCATATCCTTCGTATCTATCATCTTCGGTCTTTTCTGTTTTCCTTTTCCTGCTCTCCCTCCCTGTCCCTCTGAAGGCAGACTGTGAAGGTGAAATCTAATCCATTTTTAATGGAGAGTAATTGTATGAAGATGTGCCGTGCTGGGACTAAAAAAAAAAAATAAAAAAAAGAAGAGCGAAGCGAGGTGAAAAGACGAAGGGAAAGAAAAACTATGTGTGTTTGGGAGACAGAGAGCGAGATAAAAGGTGAGAAAAAGAGAAGGAAGATGAAGAGACTGGTGGGTCATGTGAGAGCAAGTGTGGGAGAGGAAGAAAATGGAAGAGCCAACAGCGTTAAAACATGACACAGACAGAACCTCTATACATATTTTGATTCTATAAACTGACTAAAATCACCCACATATGGCTGCACGGTGCGCTAAAACTGTTTTTGGCTTGTTTTTAAAACTGGCCTGATGTTACCTTATGTGTCCGTGCAGGTATAAATGTGTCACAAACTAAATATACACAGAAGAAACACTGACAAAGAGGCTTAGAAGTAAAAACTAAAGCCTATTTTTTTCATATTGTCTCAGAAAATGATCGAAACTGTCATCACATTTGTCTTTTTTCCAAATGTAAATATTATTATTCATCAAGCATCTTTAAAAGCACCAGTACTAACTGAAATACAGAATAGTCCAAATAGTAAAAAAAAAAAAAAAAAAAAAAATCCCATTAATAACACAAAGAACCAACCACTGCAGAACCACATCAATTACAACAACAATATGGCAAACATTGTGATAAAAAAAAATGTACATCGAGCGGTTTGAATTCTGATTTTTTTTTCTCATAAAAAGATGTGTTCTACAACAAAGAAAAGAACAAAAACGGTTGGGAAAATCAAAAGTAGAACATTCAAAACAAATCAGGTATATTCAATAAGAAAATGTTTATACAGCATCAAAATATAAGTAAAGTAAAACAAAGTAAAGGTAGGAAAAAGAAAGATAAGAAAAGATAAAAAATAAAATAGACGCCTGCATCTCAATGTGTAAATTGTAGCCAGTTTGTTTAATGTTAAAATATAATAAAAATGAAGTAAATGAAGAACATCTGTTGTACAATGTAACGGTTCGGTAACCTTCTAATGACCACATGTGTCCATTTCTCAGTCTCTATATTAGGATCCAATTTGGATGTATGTGAAGTATGTAAAACACCTTCAATAAACTAAAGTGGTCGTACCTAGTGTGACCTTTTCCAACTGATTGTTCAGACAATATGAGATTTATTGCATTAATTTCCAGATGTTTTATTCCAGGTTTCATTCGACACATCAGATGTTTCTAAGTGTTTCTGTTGCTTCTTGTCATGAGGTCAGGGGTCACAGTAAATACTGACTTTCTCCTTAACGACCCATTGAATTCAGTTTTTTGTTTATCTAATTAAGGCTGTGCATATATTCCCTGTATTTTCTTGTTGTATGTAAAGAAAAGAGAATGGGAAGTAAATGTGTATGCCCATTGCAACCCTGCAAAAAAAACAAAACTACTACTGCATATCCCGTTACCTATCATTATTCTTATATTACTAGAAGGATACACCGATATTTAGCCAAACCTAATCTGTTAATCTGTGTTACTTTAACCCATAAAGACCCAGTGTGACATTTACGTCAGTTCCGAAATGATTTTTTCTCTATATTTAACCATCCTTATGCAGTTTATCACCATTTATTGCAATAATATACTCTTTATTTTGTATTTTTTCAGTGAAAATCCAGTATTTTCCATCATTTAATTTCATATAGATGTTCATAAAAGCTCAGAGTTAAATTGTGGATTATTATATAAAAAATAGATAAAAACTAAAGAAACAGTGACATTTACAGCAAAGATATCAATAACTGAACATAAATCAAGTGTGTCCATCCATTACATCCATGCATTACAATAAAAAAAAAACACATAAAATATTTAGTAACAGGCAGAATATTGTTAAAATTACATTTATTTCTCTTATGACATTTCAGGTTCATATTTATTGTAAAAGGATAATTTGTGAATGTAATGTAATTATACTTTTTTTATACTAAAACACAGAAAATATGCAGTTTTCATTATTTATAGGTTACTATGACAATATTTTACTGGTCTGATCCACTTGAGATCATATTAGTCTGTATGTGGAACCTGAACTAAATGACTTCAGTGTCATGTTTGCATTTCACAAAATCATCCCACGGGTCAGATTGGATGCTTTGGCGGGTCGGTTTTGGGCCACGGGCCACATGTTTGACACCTGTGTGTGATGTAGATGTTTATAAAAGCTCAGTGTAATTTTAAAGGTTATTATATCAAAACAGAGAAAACTGAATAAAATCATCCACTGTCATTGATCCAACTCCATGGGTTTTACTGGTGAATCAATGTTGTAGAAGATGATAGTGTTTCCATGGTAACTACGGAGCCTCTGAACGTCCAAATGGGTCATATCTGATGATCATGAAAAGATGACAAACTGTGATAATTTACATGTATTTATAGAATTAGTGGATCAACAGTATTAAACATCAGTAGATGGTTTTGGTAGAAGGCGGATGTTTGGGTCTTTATGGGTTAAAAGATATTTCACAAATTTGCATAACTGCATCTATGCTCCCTAGTGTGATGAAAGATCTTACAACAGCTCAGTTATAATTTAAGCAAGATTCATGATGACGTTCGAAGATGTTTCCCTTGCAAAGAACCGTGGAGTAAATAGTAAAATTGCAAAACCAAAATAAAACCAAAATGAGAACAACACTTAAGCAGCCAAATGTTCAGACATGGAATTTCAGAGTCAAGCCTCGCTCAAAACTTAAAAAAAAAAAATAAAAATAACTCTAGTTTTTAAAGAATATTACATAACCACTAGGAGATTTGTCATCATTATTTTTATTCTAAGGTGCAGATTCATTTAGAGCAACAGCAGTGCATATACTGGATCCATGCGATACAAACAGTGCCAATGTTGACGGTAATGAAGGAATATTTTAGCATGGTGTACGAGGATTTGGTCGGTGATGTGTGTTACAATCTGGAGCAGGAGAGAGAGAGAGAAAGAGAGAGAGAGAGAGAGGAAATAAAGATGGATAGAGCGAGGAAATCAGCAGCATATGATGTAGAAAAGATGGCGAGAGAGACAGGAGGAGAGGATGGATTTGGTAAAAAGGACCAGCGGCGCTGCAACAACAAGGATCAAAACACAAACACACATCCACAGCTGCACAAATCTACTAAATATAGTCCTGCTGGAGACAGACGGAGAAGAGGAAGGAAGGATGTACGGAGTAAACTGTATGGAGGAGAAGGGAAGGGAAGGGAAGGGAGCGGTACAGGGTTAAAAGATGACATCATCCCCTTCCTCCTCCTCCTCCTCCTTCTCTCTCATCTTTCCATCACTAGGTGCCTCCCTTTTTTTTCTTCCCTCACTAGGTTCCTCTTTTCAATTCCCTCCATCCATCTCCTCCTCCTTGCAATCTCTCCAAGGTTTTTTTTTTTTTTTAAATGAGCAAGTACAGCTCAAGTCTTTAAATAACAGTTATTCTGTTTGGGGCTGAGTGTGTGACAGAAAAAAAAAAAAAAGAGAGAAAGACAGAGGAGGACAGCTTCTGTTTTAGCTTCCATCTGAGCCGCCTCTGCACCTCTGTCATTACGAACACATGCACAGTCGATACACAGACACAGTGACGCATAGAGGAGGAGAGGATGAGGAGGGGAGGGGGGGGGAGGGGGGTAGAGGGGGAAAAGCAGGAGAGAAGACACTGATATAAATAGTAGAATGGAGCCGCTATCAAGAAGTCAGACACTGTGTCAGGACAGTATAAATATCACTGTAAGGGGTTTAAGTGACGCCATTTAAGTCCATCTCTAAATAATCTAATCCTTCCCTAACAATACACACTCGGTCCACGACGTAACAAACACGGGCCGCACGTGCACAGCGAGTCAGAGGGGATGGTGACGATAAGGACAGACGCGCTCCATGACCCCCTTCACCGTCCTATCTCCACCATCTTCAGATTTTCAAGGAGGTGTAAGAGTTAACACTAATTTACCTGCAGGGAGGGCGCAGGACGAGTCACCCTGCTGCGTTAAATTAGTGCAGGAAATACTTAGAAATCCGTACTTGGAAATGGTACTGGCATAAGGAAATGAGATCCGTTGGGTATTAGCGTGTAAATATAGTTGTGCTTTATTGCAGAGAAGTTCATTATATTCTGATCTGGATCTGGGTTTTCCACTTCCCTTAGAGGTTGGTTTTATTAAATACTTTCAGTAGAGCAGCAGCAATTAGTGAATACACTGATTTCCTGTGAAAAATATAGTGTATATAGTGTATAGAATGTAGATTGTCACCATTCCCGTTGATAATGAGCAATAATAACTCACTTTATTCTGTTGACTCAACAGTCATTAATCCCTCATTCACTTATATTTATCTGGTTTTTATATTTTGCTACTTTATTTTATTTTTATTTTTTTTATTTCTTGTGTGCTTACCTACATTTGATGCTGTAAACACTGTGAATTTCTCCTGCGGGAGACTAATAAAGGATTATTTTATCTTATCTTATCTTAAAAAAGTAAAAAAAAAAAAAAAATCTCAGCTTCCACCACCTTAAATGTAATATTTTTTAGCAGTGAAATGAGTGTCTTTCATAGAAGGGGGGCAGTTGCTACGGGGTCGACGTTCTGAAAATGTCACCTAAGTTCTGTTGTATACATGAGAGGTCTAGATGCGAACGTTCTAACAATATTAAGTTTTGCTTTGTATGCTACTATAAGTGCACCCCCCACTGCTTTTCGGCCCCCCCACAAACCCCCCTCGGTAGACTGAAAAGATTGTGAATTTATGCCACAACAATTATGCTTTCATGGGGCCCAGAATTGGTAGTGGAGTCCATGTGTGCACAGAACATGGTTTTAAGAGCAATTTCTTGAGCTTTTGGAAACAATAATAACACTTTTCAGCATTTTTGTCACAAATGACATATAATTTTAATCATCATTGCTTTCATCTTTTAGAGCATTATAATGTCCCTGTTAAAAGTAGGTATTGTTGTGTGGAGTGAAGCCCATTATTGCATAACCATCCACGTACACGAATGCATGAAAACAATAAGAATTCTGACGGCAATAGATTTCAAATCATGATAGAAAATCTTTTCGGCGAAGACACAAAGAGAAAGTCTCATTCTCTATTAAATAAAAGCTGTGAGAGAAGTCAAAGTCTATGGTAACAGATTAAGTGGCACACTAAGCCTATCTTTAAATAATCCAAGATTGCTAATAATACACGTTTCCACCACACAGCATAATGGGGCGAGACCAGCTGGGAGTCGCAGACGGAGGCGTCTGTAATTTCTCCTCACTAACTCTCTTTACCATTGGCTGGATCATAATCAATGAATAGATTTCTATTACTGTCAATATAAACACAGGGTGCCTTTTCTGTCTGAATGTCAGCGTTCTCCTTGACCGCTGAATGACTCCTATGCTTTTTAGATATTAAAATTCTCCCCCGAAAGCAATATTTGCTGTGTGAAAGGTAAACACAAATTGGAGACAGTGGGTAAACAAATATGCGAGATGGTTATCCCAGCAGGAAACATCTTCAACATTTGATTAGCAGCTTTCCAACCCTCACTTGTTGAATATTAATCCGTCTCTGCAGCATATACATCAGCACAGTGCTGAGTGTTTTACTGCTGCTGCTGTTATATGTCGTACACAAGGAAATTGATAAAACAATGAAAACAATAATAATAATAATAAAAAAAAAAAAAACACTCGTCCTTGATTTAGTTTGCGTCTCCTTTCTAAAGCTGGTTGTGATTCACATCACACTGTGACAAAGCGATCTCATCCCACTAAAAACAAATCTTTGTGTTTTCACTGATGCACTCCACATCATCTCTGCATGTCTGGTATTTGATTTTCTTTGTTTACTCCTCTCCAATTCATGAGTACATTAAAGTGAACACCCACAACAGTGAAACTTGCATTGATTCAATCAAACAGCTTCCTTGCCTTTCCTTAAAGAATCAACTCTTTCCTCTACAACAGAGGTTGTGGTTATTGCACCGCTTGCTGTTTCATTACATCTTCTCCCCTGCAATATCCTCTGACTTTTTTGTTGATTTTTTTTTTGTTTGTTTTTTTTCACCCTCTGCCTCCTCCCACTCTTCCTCTTCGACCTGTCAACTTAATGTTGGCTCATTTCCTCCTTCTTCATCTACTCCATTTCTTTCATCGCCCCCCTCTCACTCTCGCCCCTCCTTCCCCTCTTAATTGATCTGAGAGAGTCAGAGCCCAAACTACTCCATGCCTTCTGAAACCTAATACCAGGCCCATCCAGCTGGCCTCTCCCTTACACACAAACACACAGTCATTCAATCTCCCACATACAATCTGTGTGAGAGGATGACTGTTTTACAGTAAATAGCGCATTAAAACATCCACGATTATAATGTGGATAAACACGCCTACTGGACGAGAATAAAAATAAAAGCGCATCCAAAAACACCTTCAAAGCCCTTGTGAACTGAGGAAACAACAGCAGTGATATTTAAGCAGTAATACACCTGGCTACATACTCCATATATTAAACAAAAACTTGGCCAATGCACCAGAGCTGGTTTGTTTTGCTGCAGCCGGCTAATACAATCCATGCTTATACTGAGAGATCATATCACAGACTGCAGGAGAAATCCATAGGTCGTTTAGGTTTCACCGGAGAGGACCCTTTATAAGTCACTGGAACTTGGCTTAATTGCTGTGGATACACTCAAATTATGGGCTGAATACTGACACAATACAGATTAAGTAAAGATAATTAAGATTTTAATGTTTGCGAACATTTCTAAGCAATAGATGTATATAAGTTGATAGTTTTTGAGATATTTTTACCACTTATTTTTGCCCTATTTTTACTTTAACCCTTTACAAACTATTAATTTCTTAAACCTTTACAGTTTTGTTTCAGGTCAAATTTAACCCAGAATTCCCTCATAGTAAGTGTCTAAACCAAATGATGAACTACAGATTTATTTAGAATGTCTAATTAGACTATCCCACATTAATAAATATATGTAATATATAATGTTTCAGAGCAGGAAGAGTATATTTTTTAAGTTTTACAACCTCGTTTTTGGAGAAAAAATATCTACTATCACACAGTATCATGTCCTGTTTTACATATCACATAAAAAAAATTATGGTTTACATATAAAATTGACCTGAACCAGCCTCAGTGTCCAAAAATCTGTAGCACCTGTACAAAAGTATAACATGTTAACATTTTTCATTTTTGTGTATTTTAGCAAAATTTTGGAAAATCATCAAATTTCAGAATAAAAGAATGATACTTAGTGTATTTTTACTACTGTTGAATGTCAAAAACGGGTCAAATTTCACCCAACTAGTATATAAGGGTTAACTAGTACTGCAGAAATCATTAGCAATTAGCATTGAATGGGGGAAGTAAAATGGATGTGCGGTCTTAATTTAGTTATGAATTTAACACATCTTAGTCCCTTTTTGTGTTTATCATTGCACCTCTAGGCTAACCTAAACCTCAGCTAGGAAGTTAGTTAGCAATGTTGCAAGTTTCATTAGTTCATTCATAAGGGGGAAGCGCATTTGTGGATATGTAACATAATATATAATGTAAGTGATATATATCGGCTCCAGGATAGCTGAGTCAAGCTGAGGTCAGTAATGGGAAAAAATGGTTATTTATACAGAGTCCTGGCCCTTCTAATTGTGCCCTATGGGACCTTATTTCAGAATAAAAGTGTCTTATGTACTGCATTATACACTGAATTATGCCATCATTTACACAAGCAATATTTGCCAACTTAATTTAGTGTCAAGTCAAGAAAGTTTAGTTTAATTTTAAGTATTAAACTGTAAAATTATAAAAGAATGCTGTAGGTTGTTATAACTTCACCTTTTTAAAGTCTGGTAAGAGTCACTGAAGACGTGACCAAACTGGTAAAGATTTTCACCCCAAAAAAAAGGGGGAGGCAAGGGGTATTGTTTTTAGTTTGTTTATTTGTTAACACTCTAGCAGCAAAACTATTTATAGAATATTTATAGAATAGCAAAATAGATGTCATTACATTACAGTAAGTTAAAGTTCTAATTTTTTATGAAATTTTGAAATCTCAGTTTATTCATAACAGGCAGCATTTCAAACGTCTATTAAAACATCAAATTTGTTTCAATTTACTTCAAACTCGGTGCATATAGAGGCAACTGATACGGTGACATCAGCACATGCATAGACATGATGACATCAGCTGGATCCATGCCAGAATGAGGTCGAATAATTGTGAGGGGCGGGGTTTGTTGTGTCTGGCACCACTTATTTTAAGTCTTTTCCTCTCACTTGTGAATAGCAAGGTGAAATATTGTGAGATAACAGTCATTTGGGTGTTGATGATGTCTGTTACGTGCAACAAGAAATGTAAATCTGAGATTCAGCTGTTGTTTCACATAGAATCGAATGCTACTTTGACATCCTTATGACAAACTACCAATATCTTGTATTGTGAAATTACGTCTTGTATTGATTAAAATCGTATGTGTACTTGATAACATAACTCAAATTCATTCATTTTCTCTCCATCTAACCCTGTCTTCTGCATCCTCTTCTCTCACACTGACTACCTTCATGTCCTCTTTCACCACATGCATAAACCAAATTCATTGAACATGTAAACACACAGAAAGGCTCATGATAACCAGGATGTTCATACTATGAGGCCATAGCCACTGTACACTGTCCATTCATATTTTTCTGAAGTTACATGATGCAACTCACAAAAAAGTCAATAATGATGATTATGACGATCAATATAATGTCCTTTATTGTTGCATTTACATACAATATTAAGAGATTTTTTTTATGACGGCATAATGATGGCTTCTACCGTCTTTACAATAAACCATGACATACCGGTACGATTTTCAGGCACCATCGAGCTTATGAGTCAGAGGAGATGTTTTGTAAATGGCAATAAACATAGAATCAAACATGGCTGTGGTTTAGCTCTGCCGCTACACATTGATGTTGACATGAAACAAAAAAAAGCTTTCACTTCTTACTATATTACCATTATCAATACCACCTTGAGAAGCAGCTCCATCTGTGTTGCCATGGCGACACTTGTAGCAACATTAACACATTCTATACATCCATGAAAACAGAATAACATCAGCGAAAAAGCTCAACAAAACCAATTATCAGAACATAGAACACCCTTGGGGATGGGCAATCTTTAGCTATTTTCCGATCATAATTTGGTTTTATATACGATTGAAGTCATGGATTAATAGATTTTTTTGTGTTCCACCGAAACAAATGACCCACGGTTTAACAGGCTCTTAGATATAGAGATTTAAGGAACCAGATGTTTTCAAAACTGCTTTCAGTATGACATTTTTGACAATACTGTTGCTGTAATATCCTGTTTGCAATAGAGTGATACAATATTTCAGTTCTTGTTAGCTTTATTTAAAAAAAAATGGTGTAAATATATTCGATTATATGCAATATTTATCAGTAGAATGTAATTATTTTAGTGTGATGAAATGAATGAATTAACTGTTTTCATTTTGTTCTAAATAATACAGTACATTAAATATCAGTTTGAATAAACAGGCCTTTATGTAGAAGGTAAACGTGAAAACTAATTGAAAACACAGCCTGACAACTTCCCTCCTTCTGTCAAATTACGGCTGCGTTACTATATTTGCATTCCAGGCAGATATTTTCATATTTAAAATGTTTTCATTATATATTTCACACCTTTCTAAGACTTCCAGAGCACGTCCTTTTAATTACACACCTTCCGCAGATTCTATTTTGTGAGGTTAAGATTT
Organism: Maxillicosta whitleyi; assembly: GCA_029822895.1. Classification (NCBI taxonomy): domain Eukaryota; kingdom Metazoa; phylum Chordata; class Actinopteri; order Perciformes; family Neosebastidae; genus Maxillicosta; species Maxillicosta whitleyi. Next base: position 11,385 of record JAPSES010030848.1, read on the forward strand.
TACTATTTGCATGTCTAACAGCATGTTCTCTTTCTAATCCCTTCATTGTCAGGCTTGAAAATTGGATGTTTTTGAGTACATTGTGAAACCCAAGCTGCGGTGTATTTTTGTTCCTTCGCAGACAGCGACAGGCGCATTATTAAACACATTTCCCATCATTCCATAAAAGCAGATCACTTGCCGAAACATACTTTGACCTGCTAAATGGCACCCGGTGAGCTGATAGTATAATCACAGTAACATTTAGACACGGCTGCAAAAAGATTTACTACATAACGCGTCGCAATACGAGTCATTTCTTGTGATTCTAAGAGATGTGATGAGGTCGTAAACCGATGCTAAACATTACTCCGACTGTACTTGTTATACAAACCATCTGTTATTTTCAAAGCCTGATTCATATACTGTATGTCCACAGGGTGTTTTCTGTCTTTTAAAGACGCTTACATACTAAGCCAACCAGTAAGAATGTGTTTGGTGCAAGTACGGGAGAATTAAATAACCCTAAACTCACACAAGATCCTTTAGAGCCAGATTCTTTTATTTGAAGTCAAAGCAACTGTGAAAAGTAACTGATGTCAAGGACAGTAAACATCACCTGAACAAGAATTACACTGTTGCCCATACAGGTATAAAAATGTGTTTTTACTTCTTCTCATCAAATTATTCTGATGATGTGATTTATTCTTGGCAGATTAAGCATAACTGGGACTCAGTATGTAATCATCCCCCCTGGTAAAAGAAGGAAAATTGGCACCAAAAAAAAAAAAAGAATGTGCCTAAAAACAAAACTATTCCAACTTTATAGTATATTTCTGTAAAGACTTTCTTTACATTTAGATTTTCCTGAATGATTTTATCACCACTTTCTTTTCTTTTCTGTGAAAATCACAGTATTTTCCTGCATTTAATTAATTGTTCATGAAAGCTCAGAATAATTCAAAGGTTATTATATCAGAACAGAGAAAAGTGAACCTAAAGCCAACGTGTTTTATCAAACTACATGCGTTTTACTGAAGAATCGATGTCGCAGAGGACACTGGTGTTTCCATGTTAACTATGGAACCTCTGAATATCTAAAAAAGACACATCTGATGCCACTGAAACACAACTGAATCTCACCTTACTATTATTATTATTATTATTATTATTATTATTATTCAATGTAATGATAGGAATAGTGCTTGAAAAGTTATTAGACATTTTAGATCAGGCGTTTCAAAGTCATTTCACTTCAGGGGCCACATTCAGCCTGATTTGATCGCAAGTGGGCCGGACTAGTAAAACACAGGTAGTCTTCGGGCTATGAACGAGTTCTGTTCCTACGCTGTTGACGTAACCCAAATTTTCACGTAAGTCGGAATTAACCCTTTAGTACCCATAAATACCCCCTAAATCTCTAAATAACTATCCAAATACATGTATTATAC
>JAPSES010030879.1:0-12812 GCA_029822895.1 Maxillicosta whitleyi
TGCTAATCTACCATGCCAGACCCTACTGGGAGCAATTTAGGGTTCAGTGTCTTGCTCAGGGACACTTCGACATGTGGGAGCCGGGATTTGAACCGCCAGCCCTTTATTTTCAATGTAATAAAAGCATGGGCTAATTTTTCTGCATCATTCTGTGGTAAAATATTCCTAATTTTAGCTATATTGTGCAGATGAAAAAAGGCAGTTCTAGAAATCTGTTTTATGTGTGAGTGAAATGATAAATCTTGATCGAAAATATTGCCTAGTTTTCTCATGGTGGTTTTGGAATCCAGGGACATTGCATCCCTAACAGTTTTTGGGCCAAACACAGTGACTTTAGTTTTGTCTGAGTTTAACAGCAGAAAGTTGTTGATCATCCAGTCTTTAATATCTTTAATGCACTCCTGTAGTGTGGTTAGCTGATTGGCTTCATCAGGTTTAATGGGTAAATATAATTGTGTATCATCAGTATAACAATGAAAGTTGATGGAGTATTCTTATTAAGTTACCTAAAGGAAGTATGTGTAGGATAAACAGTATTGGTTCAAGACCCGAGCCTTGAGGTACTCCATAACTAACTGTAGTGCACTGAGAGGATTCATTATTAATGTTAACAAACTGAAAACAATCCCTTACATTTGATCTGAGCCACATTAAAGGAATAGTTCTGGATTTTGGACATGACGGGGATCCCATACAGTTTCATGTCAAAAATCCAGAACTATCCCTTTAATGATGAATAATAAGCTGCTCTAGCAGAACAAAGTGCCTTCCTGTATTTATTTAGACTATCCTGCCAGGCTGAATGGGGTTCTATTCATTTAGTAGAACGCCACTTTCTCTCCAGTTTTCAGATTTGCTGCTTTAATTGATGAATATGAAAAATGAATGAAGCTTGCTCCCTGTGATTTATAATCTTATTTTTTAGTGGAGTGATTAGATCTAATGTGTTTTTGCAGAGAGTCAGCTGTATTATCAACATACCTGTCAATTTGAGATGTATTAAAGTTAACTGAGTTGGGGGAAGAGTCCTCTGTGTAATTCAGAAGTCGGATTAAATTAAGTACAGTTGAGATTTAGAAAAAGGATGAGCTGATAACTCTCTAATATGAACATTTTTGGCAGGAAGGGAATCAGTGAATAACAAAATTTCAAAAGTTATTCATCTGTGATCGGAGAAGAGAGATTTAGTGGAAACATATGAAGTCTTCAAGTTCCAAACTATAAATCAGGACTAAGTCAAGGGTGTGATTAAAGCAGTGAGTGGGTTTATGTACACACTGACTAAAACCTATTGACTAACAACAGCATATGCATTAGTGAGGCTGTTGCTGTCATCATCCACATGGACATTCAAATCTCCACCAACAATGACTTCATCTGTTTTAAGGACTCGACTGGCTAGGAACTCAGCGATCTCTGATGAAAATTCGGTGTATGGACCAGGAGTTCGATATACTATAGTAAATAGTATAGGCTGGTGCGGCTTATGGATTGGGTCGAAAAGCTAAGACTAAGACTTTCAAATGAGTTAAAGTCTGGCTTAGGTTTATGTTTATGTTTATTATGATCCCCATTAGCCTCAGCAGTAGTCTGTGTAGGCTACTCTTTCTGGGGTCATTTTACTTACATCATTATATTTTAAAACAGTTGCACAATTATTACAGCAGACAATTAAACACATACAAGTACAATAGTAATGCCAATACTATCTCCTAGTATCACATTTTGAACAAAAACAAATATTTGGTCATTTTAATCTATGGAGAAGTATTATAATCATTTGGAATAAAACAATTTAAGCTGTTTCTAGAAGCTTAGGTTTAGAATTTATTTGTAGACATGAATTAAAAATGCATCCTCCTCGGTCTGAGCCTCAAGAAATCTGATTATTACGGTGAGTAGGAAGAGTAGTTTCATTTAAGGACACCTCCTCCTCACAAAACCAGGTTTCTATCAGACAGAATAAATATATATGATAAATATGATACCATATCATTTAGACGATAGCGATCTAATATCCAGGATGCCACATTTTATTTATTTATTTATTTTTTGTGTTGATTTTACAATGTGAGTGATTTCTGTAGAAAGAAGCAGACAGAGGACAGAAGAAGAAATACGATGTACGGGAAAGGGGAGACAAAGTTAATGAGTTACAATGGTGATGTATACATACATACATACATACATACATACATACATATATATATATATATATATATATATATGTGTGTGTGTGTGTGTGTGTGTGTGTGTGTGTAGGGAGGGAGAGGAGACGAGGGACTACCCCCACTTTGTTGGGTCTCATCATAACACCTGTGTAACAGTAGAGGGAGTAGTGAGCCCGTGTAGCATCCAGGCTGACCTCAGGTCAACATTAGAACAAGATGAAAAAGAGGTATTGCTACTTGGGTTGGTAGCAAATAATATATTAAAAGAAATTATACATTCATGGTTGGTGTGAGATTGGATCAGTGGGAGCGACACTCCCTCTAATCTGCTGTGATTAGATATTCTGCCGTTTGGCTGTTGTCAGTTCATTAGCTGCTAATGTACTGGAATATGAGCTATTACATCTGTGCACAAATGCACTAATCACTATTAGCATTTCATTTTAACACTCTAATCTTTGATGAAAAGACACCACAGAAGCATTTCTATTGGCTGAGCAACTTACATGATGCTCTTTGACATAAACATGCACTTTAACCCATAGAAACACAGGTCCTGAATTGGTTTGTTTGTCACCTGTTTGTGAAATTATGAATTTTAAATGCATTTTCATAATGGATCATCATGTAATTATTTATGTTCTAATCTGATAATCAAACATTTTTGATCTTATGACCATTATTATGCTATCTGGTTTTCATTAGGTTATACTACTACTATTACCGCTACTACTACTAATAATAATAATAATAACAATAATAATAATTTGGCAGTCAAAATAAAAAGTATTTCTCTGTTGATGGCAGAAGTAAATGTCTGAATGATGATGATTTCTTTCAGCTTTTTTCCCTTCAGGGACGCCACAGCGAATCACCTTTGCATGTTGATTTGGCAGAGATTTTTACATTAGATGCCCTTCCTGACACAACCGGTTGGGACCGGCACAATGTGGCTATTGGGATGTGTAGCGTAAAGATCCTTTCCCAAGGGGTCACCTGGTTCTCAAACCGGCCATCTTCTGCACCAAAGTCAGTGGCGTTAACCACTGAGCTACCCAGTCACTTCAGTAAATGTCTGGATGATTCCTTTTAAAAAGGAATCTACTTTTTAGATTTTTTTTTTTTAACTTGTCTTGTCTGGCATCATAACAGCAGAATGGTAATCTGGCTGCCTTTCGGAGCTGAACAAATTTGCTTTGCCAAGGGAAACTTCACCCTTGATATTCTACTGTCTTTATTATGAGTTTTGTTGAACCACATTTCAATGAAGAAAGGGGGAGGAGAGAAGGAAGGAGTGAAGGGGGGAGGAGAAAGGAGGTGGAGAAGACCCTCACAAGAGAATATCAACAATACCACCAGTAGCAACCATTGGTGATAGTTATGGAAACAAGAACAAGAACCAGAACTGAGTAAGCTGGACAAAGAAAGCAATTATAATGAATCAAAGTAAATAAGACCTGTTAAATGAGAGATGTAAGAGCAGAAAACATGAACAAAATATCATAAATAACAGCAGCACAAATAACACAAATAATACCATTACCAAATGCACACACAGCTGTTTTTCACATGAATCTGCTGTGACACAGTAACTGCATCAGAGTAAAGCAAAGAGGACAAGGCAAAGACACTGAGGCGAACACAGACATGCAACCACAACCGTACCCCCTCCAAGGACCAGGGGCCAGCAATGAGGGCCCCAAGGCCCCACCAAGCATACTGGGAGGCCAGGCCACCCCAGACCACCTTCGATTGTGGGCCAGTGCCCACCCTGATGCCCTGGGGCCTTGACTTTAACATTAGCAATTATTATGTAATTGAAAGCACCCATTGAGGCACACATTGAAGGAACCAACTCCAGATGTCTTTTGTACTGTATCAGGACAGATTATATCATTTATTTGTCCAGAGATCATCACAGAATGTCCAAAATGTTTCAACATATCACTCTTCTCCGGGCAGTGAATGGTGCCATAGTTTGTCAATGCAAGTGAAATAAATGTTTTAATAAAACATTATTACTGAGATTACCTTTAATGTGTTTGTGTATGTGCAGATTGGCACAGAGTTTCTTCGTGGTGTGTCAGGAGGAGAGAGGAAGAGGTGCAGCATTGGGATGGAGCTCATCACTTCTCCATCTCTACTGTTTTTGGATGAACCAACCACTGGGCTGGATTCAAACACTGCCAATTGTATCATCGGTCTCCTGCACAGGTGTGGCACATGTATAGAATGGACCTTTATTGTTATTGCACTTTTGTCAGAGCAACAAGATTGTCTTTCAGTTACAACTGTCCAAGAAGACATAAAGAGACAATATTACAGGGAGGATACGGACCAGTTAGAACTGCCAAATCATGGGTTGGCCCACGCTCCAAACTTTATCAGGAGGAAAAACAAAAACACTAAGATAAGAGGGGAGAAAAAACAGGACTCAAGCACATGATGAGTTTGTAGGGGAAATTCAGATAAGGGTGTGCAGGAAGAAACTTATTGAGGCAACTTTTATGTTAGTTTTAGATGATGGGAACATTTAAGCAAAGTTTATTTATTTATTTATAGCCTTTCACAGACAAGGGAGGTCACAATGTGCTGTACAAAGGATCAATAAAATACAGATAACTACAAGTACAATAGAATACAAATAAAATACAGTCATAAAAGGAACACATTAAAATAACATGATGGTCAAAAAAACATCCCCTAGTGTACTGCAGATTAAAATGCTTGGAGGAACAGGTGGGTTTTCAGATTACTTTTAAAAGCATAAACAGAGTCCAAAGTGCGTAGTGCCAGTGGAAGCTCGTTCCAGAGCTTTGGTGCAACGTACTGGAATGAGTGATCTCCTCGAGTCCTTAACTGGGTACGATTGACCATCAGCAAGTTCAGATCCTCTGATCTAAGCCTCCGAGGGGGCTCGTATAGACAAAGCAGGTCTGTGATGTAGGGGGGAGCCTGACCATGCAGAGCTCTGAAGGTTAGCACCAAAATTTTAAAAGTTATTCGGAGTTTGACTGGGAGCCAGTGAAGGGCCTTAAGAATAGGACTAATGTGAGCCCTTCAGTTGGACTCAGTCAACATCCTTGCAGCAGAATTCTGTACCTGCTGCAGTGGCGACAGGCAAAAAAACAGGCTATTACAGTAAGGCATGAGGACACAAAGGCATGGATCACTAACTCTAGATCTTGTTTAGAAATCATTGTCCTCAGCTTAGAGATATTCCTTAGCTGGAAAAAGCAATTTCTAGTTAGCTGTTTACTGTGGTGCACCAAAGACATGTCCTTGTCAAAGAAAACGCCCAGGTTTCTGAGGTGTGTTTTAGTGCACATGCTTAGATCACCCAAGCACTGGTTGATTCCTGGAAGAGCATCATCAGGGGAAATCACCAGCACTTCGGTTTTGTTTGGGTTTAGCTGCAGCAAGTTTGCGCTTAACCATATTGTAATTCGCTCAAGGCAAGATATTAAGGTGTCCAGTTTCTGGGGCTCAGAGGCCTTAAAAGAGCAATATAGCTGGATATCATCAGCAAACAGGTGGTATGAAACATGATCAAACTCCTGGATTAACTTCTCTAAGGGAAGTATATAAAACAGAAACAAAACTGGGCCCAAGACAGAGCCCTGGGGTACTCTGCACATCAAATCAACATGGTCAGACAGGGCCTGATTTACAGAAACACTGAAGCTTCAACCTAATAAATATGAAGAAAGTCACGCTAGGACAGGGCCTGACATTCCAACCAGGTTGTGCAGTTTTGATAACAGTATGTGATGGTCGACGGTGTCAAAGGCAGAGGAAAGGTCTAGCAAGACTAAGACGGTGTGTTTCCCAGAGTCTGCAGACATCATGATGTCACTAGACACCATAAACAAGGGTGTTTCTGTTGAGTGATGCTTATGGAAACCAGACTGAAAAGAATCAAAATATATTCCTCCAGTACAGGATCCAGTTGTATAGACCACTTTTTCTAAAACTTTAGATAAAAAAATAAAAAAGGCAGCTTTGAAATTTTTTGAGGAATGGTTTCACAAAGGCATGCTTAAAAGTCTTGGGAAAGATACCAGTAGCAAGGGACAAATTAATAATTTTTGTAACCCAGGGGCCAAGAACATCAAACACTTTTAAAAAGAGTCTACAAGGTCGAACATCTGGGCAGGAAGAAGGCTTCATTCTGTTCACCAAGGTAAAAACATCAGCCTGAGTGACAGGACTAAAATAGGACCACTGATGGGGTACTGGCACAGTGACAGCACGGTTAAAAGATGGGATTACTGGAATTTTATCCTTATGACCTGGATTTTATCAATAAAAAACTTTTTAAAAATGTTGCTATCAGCTTCACAGAAGACAGGTGTCTGGACAGCAGGACAAACAATGGAGTTGATAGTGTCAAACAATACTCGGGGTTTATTCTTGTTTGACATAATCAGCCTGTGGAAATAATCAGATCTGGCATTTTTTATCAGATCATTAAGAGTGGACACCAGTTCTCTGAGGTGTATTCTATGGACCTCCACTTTGGTAGATTTGTCCATTTCCATTTAATACAGACATCCATCAGCTACAACTCTACATCCACTTGACACTGTTGATCATTCAGCCTGGAGACCTATTACAGATGAGAGCTCCAACATTCACCATTGTGACCTGTATTCTAAGGTTGAATGGTCCTCTCTATCTAGCAGGCCTGCTAGATATTGGATTTTATTTGTTTTTAAAGCCCTCCCTGTGTTTTTTTTTTTTTTTACCATCTTGTATTAATTCTTTAGTATCTTTTAATGCAAGTCACTATCATACATGCTCTAAGGAATGAGTTCATATTGTTCATATTGAATTTGGAAAGTCCAGTTTTTCTTACTGTGCACCTGCAACCTGGAACAAAATGTTAATCTTTGTCACTTTTACTTTTTGGCATTTCTGATATGTTCATTGTATGTTTTGAATGTTTTGTCTCTATATGAGGTTATTTCCTCATTATATCTCTGAGTTGAGATAAAGGGTATGAATGAATGTTAAATTAGCTTTGATTCAGGGAGATATTATATTTGTCCACTTTGGCCTTTCTAAAAAATATCCATTTGATATATCATGTGTCCAGGCTTTCCAGGAGAGGTAAGACTGTGATCTTCTCCATCCACCAGCCACGCTACTCCATCTTCAGACAGTTTGATCACCTGACTCTGATGCACAGGGGAGAGATTGTGTACGCAGGAGCAGCAAAACATACCTTGTACTATTTCACAGAGCTTGGTACGTGCACTGTGTTTTCCCAGGAGTATTGCAAAAAGAGCAATTTTTGTGTAATAGAATCGATAGTAATGTATAGACAGTAAAAAAAAAAAATGTCCAAGAAGGTGTTTGATTGTCTCCTATCCTGCAATTTAGCTGCTTAATTCATTCATTCATTTAGCAAAACATTTAATCTTCTGGAAAGTTTTAGGGGGGTGTTGGAGCCAATCCCAACTACCAGTGGGTGAAGGTGGCTCCATTCATCACAGGGCTGATATATACAGGCGAACATCCATTATAGCTCATTAATATTACATTAAAGTCTAATAACTGGTTTTATATGAAATGGCAGAGTCACTTTGATTTTTATCAACTCTTTTAGTTCAATTATGTGTTTCATTTCAGTTTAATGAATTAATTTTTTATTTTTATTTTCATTTCATTTTCATTTTTTATTTTATTTTTATTGAACTGAAGTAGTGTAAAAGTGTGTGTTTTTTCTCTGTTAGCCCTGCACTGAGCTGGGAGCATGTCCAGGGTTTATCCTGCCTTTGCTTATAATTAGGTGGGATAGGCTCCAGTGACCCTCGTGATTAGTGAGGATAAAGCGGGCTCAGACAATGAATGAATGAATGAACTGAGCAGTTTTGGTTTATTTTATTTTATGCACATATAACCCTTTCAAGAGCTGAAAAAAGAAGAATAAATGATCTTTTTTGGTGTATTTTTTTTACTTTGTGTTTTTATTCCAGGTATTTAATTTTTTTTACTAGCCATCACCTGTCATTTCTGTGTTTATAAAGGCTACCAAATTGAGGCGTTCAACAATCCTGCTGACTTCTTCATGGATGTTACAAATGGAGAAGCAAAATCAACATTAGACTCAATAAATGCAGGTACATTAAACACAAACAGAAAGAGAATAAGATAATTCCTGGAAAGCTAACACTTTGGGGTGTGTTTGACATATTTTAACATTTCATATTTTTACACAGGATAATATAAAAATAACTTGAACAATGATAGTAAAAACATTAATTAGTGTACATATCCTTGTGTTTTCTGAAACCAGAGAGAGCCACCAGAAATGGACTAAAGACCCACATGCTTTAAGCTATTCTTGTCAGGACTTGAACTAAGGATCATGAACACAAATGCAGAGAGGGAGCAGGAAACAGTGGCCTTAATTTGAAGTTTATTTTTGAAGACAGGCAAAGGTACAAGCTGGAGCAGGCTGAGACAGAATTAAACTTCAGAACAGGGTCGATACCGGGCAGTCAGTCCACAAAAACAGAGGCACAGACGGGGGCAGGCAGAGACAGGATCCAGACACACAAAACGGGTCAAGACCGACAGAAACATAGAATAATGAAAAACTTACACAGGACGTACAACTGACGAGAACAGATGGGAAACAGACTAAGACTAGGAATCATAGAACGGGAATGAACCAACAAAAGAGACCAAGACATGACACAGGTATATATACACAAGTGAGGAGAGGGAGACAACAAGACACAGGTGCGTCACATCACACAGGTGGGACAAATCAAGGACAGGAAGTAAAGACTCCTGACAACACACATGAGGGGAAAACTACAAAATAAAACAGGAAAGACTAGACGTGACAATTCTTGTATTTTATGAACAGCTTACATTACTTTTAAACAAGATGTACAGAAGATATTTTTAGTCATCTTATCGATCACAAAATCCTTTTGGAAGTGTATTTTATAAAGTTACATGTCCACAATCTAGACTCTGTTAATGAAGATTACAGGTTACTGGTCACAGTTAAATTTTAACTATGATTGATGAGATGTTTAGTGTTTTAAAACTGGACAATAAAAGTTAAAGGCTGTAGTATCATAACACTAGACAGTAGTATTAGAGTCCTTTTCTAATTAAACAGGAAAATATTATTAAATTTCATGTGTTATGACATTGAATCCTTCATGTCTTCATGTGTCTTGTTGCCTCCTACATTCTACATATATTCATATGTTTGTATGCAACACTTTTAATCATCATCACTTTTAATGATTCTTTCATAGTGACTGCAACAAATCATAATCATATTTGTTTGGTCAACTACTGCAGAACTTCATTACGTGGAGTTATTCCCTTAGATACTGTAGATAGGTGCTGCGTTGTCTGCATTATGGCTGTTCTGTGTTTCCGTAGCTGACAATCAAAATGTTTTGGCAATGAAGTATCGCCAGTCCCAGCTCTGCCAGGATGTGTTTGAGGAGCTGGAACATGTGAACCAGAACATTGCTGAAGGAGTCAGAAGTCCAGAAGACGCAGTCAACTACACAACGTCATTCCTCTACCAGGTCAGCCAGCTCTGTGATTCAGAAACATGTTATGAAAAACAAATGGATTCAAAAATCATCTAAACTAATTGTCCATTATTCATTTTAGGATTTACTGACCCTAATCTAATGCCTATGATGTTGTATTGCAGTGTGTAATGAGTGTTCCAGACATATTTTATGGTGTTGTACTTGGCTGCACCCACTGAATGAACTCAGTTTATACTTGTCATCACAATAAATGATGTCTCCTTCTCTCTCTCTCTCTCTCTGTGTGTGTGTGTGTGTGTGTGTGTGTGTGTGTGTGTCAGATGCGTGTGGTGTGTGGTAGAACAGTGCTGAACACTTTAAGGAACCCTCAGACGTCCTATGCCCAATTAGCTCTCCAAATCTTTTTTGCTGTTCTTGTGGGACTCATTTATTTCCAAATGCCCCTAACACTGCCCGAGGGTTTACAGAACAGGTACAGTACAGCCAACATTACTTTAACTTAATGCATCTGTACAGTTTTCACCTCTGCACAGTATATTCTGTATACTCCACCCGTATTGTGTGACACCAGCATCATTTTAAGACTGTATTACAAAGCAACACTTTTCTTTTTTTTCTCCTAAAGATGTCAAATATGTCATATGTCGGTGTTTTCAAATTTTAGGTGTAGTGTGTTTTTGTGCTCTGAGCCAGTTGTGGGTGTAAGTGGAAGTAAATGGATTTAAGGCTGTCTCATTTGCAGACATCCATGATAACAGCCTGTACACCAATGTCTTAATAGAGGAGTATATACAAGAGTGGAAAAAAGTTATTGGACACCCTTAAAATTTTACAGCCTCAAATATTGTAATAATAGGAAGTATTTGCAGAAACATATTTTTTGTGTTTCAAAAGGTGTGGCTTCATCAGACACAAACAAACAAATGCAAATCATTTTTACCCCACCTGATTTCATCTGATGATGGATGTGTTGACGGACGGAGTAAGGGGGCTATGTAGGAGTCTGATGTAGGTGGATGATGTGGTGTTGATTGGTGAGTCGATGGAAGAGGTAATGGGGGCTTATGAAGAATGGAAGCAAGCTTTGGAGGCGGAAGGGTTGAAAGTGAATGTTGGGAAGATGAAGGGGATGCGGGTGTTGAGAGGAGTAGAAGTAAAGGACTATGGGAAGTGGCCATGTGGTGTATGCAGGAAAAATGTAGGAGTGAACTCTGTAAGGTGCGAAAGGTGCGGTAGATGGGTGCATAGCAGGTGTTCAGGAATAAGAGGGAGTTTGAGCAGAATGAGGGATTACATGTTTAAGGCGGAAGAGTGTGAATGGAAAACTTTGAGAGGAACGGGGTCATGTTAGAGGGAGTGGATGATATTTGGGAGATGTGCTGAATAATGGCAGAGGATGTATTAGAGCGGTTATGGGCGGAGTGCAGGCAGCGTGGGCCAGTGTCAGGTAATTAGGAGGTTTGTTGTGTGGAAGAAAGCTGGGGTTGAAGCAGAAGGGGAGGTTGTATAAGGGGTGTGTCAGAAGCGTGCTGGGGTATGGGGTGGAAAACTGGAGTGTGGGAGTGAATGAATTAAGAAAACTGGTTTGGACAGAGGGAAAGATGGAGAAGATGATGTGTGGAGTTACACTGAAGGACAGGGTTACTAACGCGGAGGTTGTACAGAGGGGGGGTGTAGAGCCGATGGAGGTGGGGTTAAGGAGACAGCGGTTGAGGTGGTATGGACATGTGTGGAGAAGAGGGGAGGATACAGAAGCGGGTAGAGTGTTAACGATGGTGGTGGCAGGAATGCAAGGGAGGGGACGACCGGCGAGGAGATGGAAGGATGTGGTTGAGGACGATATGAAGGTGATGGGGTTGGAGAAGGAGATGGAAGGAGACAGAGAAATGTAGAGGAGAGGAATCCATGGACCGGTCAACCCCTGCCAGCGGGGAAAACGGCCGGTATAGAAATGTTGTTTGTGTTTGTGTGTGTTTTACCCCGCCTCCCAAAGCAGAGGTAAAGGGTATTGGTATTGGAATTGATTTGGTTTGGTTTGTTTGTTTGTTTGTTAACACTCTAGCAGCAAATCTATGGATTGAATTTATACCACATTGGGTTTATAGATCACCAATAACCCACAACAGATCTGATTACATTTTAGGAAAACTAGGTCAAAGCAAAACATTTTTTTAAATAAATTTTTAAATCATTTTTTTCCCCTCCCATTTACTTATAATGGGCGAAATTTCAAATGTCTATAAAAACATGAATTTTGTTTCCATTCACTTCAAACTTGCCACATATATAGAGGCAATTGATATGCTGACATCAGTACGTGCTTATACATGATACCATCAGCTGGATCCATACCAAAATAAGTTACAATATGTGTGTGGGCGGGGTTGGTTGTGCCTGGAACTAGTTGTTTTTTATTGTTAACAAGAAAGAAATAACAAATATTTTGACAGTTTCAACATGTCATGTCCCTGATGTGTTTCTGAAACATACAGCTTTGACCTCAGTGGAACCGAACATGTGCAGAAGGAGCATGTGGGCTCAGAGAATGGAACAAAACAGAGTTCAGTGAATCAGGAGTGATTCTTAATGCAATAATACATGGGGTGTCAATGGCATTTTTTTCCTGTCAGTTCCTCCATTCTGCTCGTCTACAGCAGTAAAAGTGAACAACACTTAGAGTAGAAATGAAAGTTGCATCAGCACCAGCTTCCAAATCAAAACAGGCTCCAACATCAACTTTACCCAAGTGCACGAGCATGTGCAGATCTTACACAATGAACCTTTAATTAACGACAGAACAGATAAGGAAACTGATGTCAGCGGGAGTAAATAATCTCACGTTATGAAGAAGTCAAAGTAACATCTGATGGATAATCTGATAACTCTGGTAACTGTGTGTCCTATCGTTATCAGGACTGGAGCATTCTTCTTTCTTATCATCAATATGGTGTTTGGGAATCTCTCGGCTGTTGAACTCTTTATCAACGAGAGGGCGATCTTCATGTGAGTGGAGTCTTGTAGAGATGCAAACAGAGTGGATCAGAATAAAGTTTGATTCCTATATATATTAATTTGCACCACAGTTCTATTTTTTTTTTTTTTTTTT
>JAPSES010030908.1:0-12811 GCA_029822895.1 Maxillicosta whitleyi
GATAGGCACCAACAAACCCCCCCCCCCCCCAGTGATGATAAAGCATGCTCAGAAAATGAACGAAGGAATGTTCTTTTACTTCTAATGGTCTATATTTTCACAGTTTATAACACGTAAAAGGTTCTAGATATCAATTTATTTACTGATGATCACTGACAGAAGTCGTGTGTGTTGAATCTGTTGTGTCTTTTGAACACACCCCTAGGTGTAAATGAGGCCTTACGGTCAAATGAAGTCATAGACAAACGGATGAAACTGGAATCCTTTAATTATCACACTAGTTCCAGCATGTTCAGGAGGATGAAAAGCACAGAAATAAAGGAAATAAACTCAACGTTAACCTCAGAACAAAGAAGCCAGGGGAGGAAGAACATAAATTTGCGGGTAGAACGTGTGTGATGAAGGCCGGGGGCTTTAGCGCGGCGCTCGATGGGCTGGAATAAAACGATGAGTTGGTTTCCTGATGGCGAAGGAGACCCAGGACAAATCACCTGGATGGAGGAGAGAGGAAAGGGCAGGACTCCCGTTGAAAGATGAGGCGATGAGAATCCTAATAGATGTTCTTCTCTATTTAGTTTGGGTTCATGCCTTTTGCTGCCGACCAGAGATGGACGGTGGCCCGCGGGGGTCAAACAGAGCCGTCAGCTGTGGTTGTAACCTCTGCGACCGTCTGAACGGAGGCGCTTTTCCCTCCAGTTACACTGTTTTCTCTTCCTGCCCTGATCGCAGGGTTACACAGACAAGAGGGAGGGCGATGGAAATATTCCAGCCAACTGCTCCGTCAGCAGGAAAACGCTGACCAGCTGCTGAGGAGAACCTGCGCAGCGTTATAGTGTCAGAGTGGGTTTCATACATTCTAACAGTTTTTTTTCTATTTCATCAACTTCAGCCATAAACAAAAATAGCAAGTACTCGATAAATGTAAATTTTTTTAACCCTTTAAATGCTGTGTTTATAACAATATCAACAAAATGAGGAAAACTATGAAAAATTGTATGAAATTTTTTACCAAAATTAACAAAATCTGCATTAATTTAACATTTATCTGGTGTGTTAGTGGAGGAATTTGTCAATGTTTACACTGTGCTGATTTTAGTGGCTGAGTTAGAATTAAAAAAAATATAGTACAACATAATATAATGTAATTGTAAATAATGTAAATATGTTTTTTCTTTCTGTCTTCCTGTCTGCTATTTATATAGAAGAATTTCTGCACTTAATTATATTGCTGTAACTGAAATTTCCCCAGGCTGGGAATAAATAAAGTATTCTATTATATATATATATATATATATATCATACAAAACATCTTTTGCATTTTGACCTAAAAAATGAAAAATAATTACCTTTTTATAACAGGAAGTGCAAAGTATGCGTAATATAGTCATGGAAAGAATAATGAGACCATCAGAAGTCATCAAGAACAGTGGTTATGTAATCCAGTCTGAACTCGTGTGTGTCATGTGACTAAAACAGACAGAAAAGAAAACATGGAATGAATAAAAGCACTGTTTTTGTCACAGTGCAGTGTTTTTGGAAAAACCAAAGAGATTTGGTTTTTATCAAGAAAACATGGAAAATGGACAGATACGAGCTGTTAAATTAAACTATTATGAGTTATTTTTGCTGTTTTCATTATATTTGTCCAAACTTATGGACCTTTAGTTGGACCAGGCATTAAAATGAACAAAAAACTGAAGAAAACAAAGGGTAGAATAATCATTTTTGCCTTAACTTAATGCTTAACTGTACATTCCTCTAGTTATATTTCTGTGGTGGGTGAAAAGTAACTAAGCATTAAAATTTGGTAATAAAATCAATCAATTAATTTTTGTCAAAGTGTTAATCTCAAATTAAATCACATTGTACAATATTTCAGAGCATTGAAAATGTCTCTCAGTACGTCTGTCCAAGAAGACATAAAAACAGGACATTACATGTGGATACAGGACGGTTACACTGATGAATCGCAGGTGTCCCGTGCTCTGCTTATCAGAAGGAAAAAATGAAAACATGGTGGTAGGAGGTGAGAAAAAGACATCACACATCAGTCTGTGTTCATTCATAGATTATGTGATGGACTAAAAATTCAACCGTTTGCTCAATAGTGCTGATAGAAATAGACCATGTTCTTTCCATAGACATCTGAGCATGCTCAGTTCGTCCCCCACCGCCTGTGGAATGGGGGGGTAAAACCCAGAGCAGTGAGTGAGACCGACTCACTGTAAAAACACATGGTTTGGGCTTTTTTATATTATTTTATTTGTTTTTATGTTTTTGTTGTGGTGTGTTCTTTGTTTTGTTTTGTTTTTTAACGTTTTCATCCACTTTCATCCGTGTAACTGCTCTTTGGAGTTCAACCAGGTGTCAAAAAGCAGCTGGACTGATTTAGGGAAAAAAAACAAAACTCAAAACAAAAACTACTGGGACAAAATTCAAATGCTTGTTGTTCAGTTGTTCCAGTTCATAGTTCATGTTCAGCAGTTGTGTAGTGGTCCTTGGAGAAGTGGGTATACTCTCAATGTTTGACTTTTATTTGGTATGTTTTAAATAGTCCTGTTTTAGAAACAGTTACATGTAAGACTACTCTATTTAGTTCACCCAAAAATACATCTGTAGTATTTGACACTATTATTAAATTATCATGACTTAATCAGGAGCAGTTTGTAGGTTTTAATGATCACACAAGCAGCTCCATGAACGTATAAGTATTCGACATGAGGCAAACATAGGATAACGTTAGTCTTTCATTGCGTTAGCCTTATATGATAACGTTAGCCTACTCACAGTTTAACTATTGTCAATACCATCTCTTCTCTAAATGTGCAGTCATGTGACCAGTAGTTTAAAACAGTGACTCATTCTGAAACCACCTTAAAACTCACCTCAGAATTATGTATCCCATTAAAGTAGGTTCTCTCCACGTGTGTCACTCACTTAAAAGGTGTTTATTCTGCTGTTCTTGTTCGCATTTACAATAATCGCGCATTGTTCAATGAGAGGTGCAGTGACCTGTCAATCAAGTGGGGTGGCAGTGGCATCTGAGGAAGTGTCCAGTCACGTTCCAGAGGTGAACAGCACTAGTTAGCAACATTTTCCTCAGCATGACCCGCCCTACTCTGCCTCTGATTGGCCCATCAGTCCTCGTGTCTAAAGTGAACCAATCTAATCAGTGAAGGCACCGAGTACTAACCAATTAGAGGCAGAGTAGAGCGGGTCATGGCGTCACCATCCAAGGGGGGAAATGGGCAATTTGGCAGCAGATACTGCAGAATGGTGCACATCAGGGGGATTTAGAAGTGGGTATACGCAATGATGACTGAAAAATAAGTAGGTGTACGTCATATATACTGACGTTCGATCTCCTAAACCTATTATTGATGTACATTCTAAGTGTCTTATTTAGTAAAAACATGCCAAATTTCCTTTCTTTATCTTTTCCTCAGCCCATTTGACTGAAATAATGTCTCAGATTTCTATATTTATAATGAAGATTAAAGGAGGATAAACACTGGGCTGTACTTTTGACCCCCCAGGTTAAATGATGTAAAACTGACTTAACTCCCCTGTTTTTGCTCTTCCTCGCTCTGCAGGTGGACTCCCATACGAGTTCAAGGTGGTCATCGCCGGGAACCACGAGCTGACCTTCGATAAGGACTTTATGGCGGAGCTGGTGAAGCAGGATTACTACCGTTTCCCTTCCGTGTCCAAACTCAAACCCGAGGACTTTGACAATGTCCAGTCGCTGCTCACAAACTGTGTGTACCTGCAGGACTCGGACGTCACCATAAAGGGATTTCGGATATATGGGACGCCATGGTGAGTGGGCTCTCCCCTCCGGTTGGGGTGTTGTGGCGTTGAAGGCGTGTCGCCGTCTGGCTGGGCTCCAGCTCCGGGGCCTCCTTTACATGCACCGGGTTATTCCCAGCTCACACATTCCTTTATGAGGCAGCGGCTCGTCTGCTCCCGGGGCTTATGTTACACCTGTGTTTTGACACGGGGTTAAGTGATACGCGTGGTACCGGGACACTCAGGTGTGGTGGGGGTGGGGGTCTGTGAATGAGCAGCCGTGCAGGTATTGTGTACAGAATGGACTCTCACAGATTGTTTTACACTTTTCTGTGGCTTTAATTGTGGTGTTTAGAGAAGGGAGGGAACAAAACCAAGGACAGGAAGCTGTTTTATGATTTTAAGGTCAAGTTTGTTTCTATAGCGCATTTAGAACGACGCAGAATGTTCAAAGTTAGAGATAAAAATGCTACATATGATAAAACCAATACAAATAACAATATATACTAAAACTGACCAAAATAGATGCACAATTATAGAATATATAGATTCTAAAACAACCAGAATATACAACCAAAGTTACACACAAATAGGTGCATCTGTATTTATATCTATACGTGGCATCTATATATGTTACCTATATCCATTATGTATATCTATATGTTACCTATATCCATTACCCATATCTATATATGTTATTTATATGTATATAACACACACATGTTCTTTACCATTAGCAGGGATCCAGTGCAGGTTGAGGCTAAATTAAATGTATTTATTTATATATTTTTAAATTTCATCTCACAGTTTTTGTCCACCCTGTTTCTCAGACCCCATTCACCCAATTCCTTTCAAAGTTCACTGATGTTCTTTGTCATCAGTAGAGGTGCAGTGCAGTTTGATGGCTGAACGTCAATTTTGTTTTGTTTTTTTTCAAAATTTCAACTTTCACAGTTTGTCCAACTGATTTTACGAACATTATTCACCTGATTCTTCTCAAATTTCACACACGTTCTTTACATCTTTCTTTCTTTCTTTTTTTTTTCTCCAAAAATGTTTGAAAAGTTTTTTTTAAAAGATTAAAAGCTAAGACTTTAATTTAACTTTAAATGGGAGGGGCCACTGGGCATGGGTATTAATAAGCCCCGCCTACTTTTTTTTGCTTGTTTACACGTTCACCTTTCACTTCTATTCTTTTTTGTTGTTGTTTCTGGTGGGTTTTCACTTGTTGCAGTGCTGGACTTTATTTAGACTAAAGTGTCTGTGCTGGTTGTCATCACTGGAAAACAAATGAAGTATTTGTCGTACAAAGAAAAAAAAGATGTAACATGTTCCGTGAGCATCTGCTGAAATGTCAACGTCATGGTAACGGCCTCGACTGGGCTGTTGATCATAATATTATATGTCCATCGTGTTCTTATGCAGTTTATAACTGATACCAAAAAAAAATTGATGTTTGTGTCAGCGGTGAAATGACAGTAAACTCAGCTGGAGTTCAGAGTTTATTGATAAATAATATATGAACTGAATGTGTCACTGCACATGAACAAAACCAAAAGGATCAGTTCACGACACATGTTCAAAATTGGAGACAGAGGATTACAAATCTGAAAAAGGTTTCAAGGGTCCGGTCCAGTTTAACAGTTCTGGTCCGATTTAACGGTTCTGGTCTGGTTTAACGGATCTGGTCTGGTTTAACGGTTCTGGCCTGGTTTAACGGTTCTGGCCTGGTTTAACGGTTCTGGTCTGGTTTTAACGGATCTGGTCTGGTTTAACGGTTCTGGTCTGGTTTAACGGTTCTGGTCCGGTTTAATGGTTCTGGTCTGGTTTAACGGATCCAGTCGTGTTTCATGGTTCCATCTTCAGACCGAACAGATCATGGACAGACGCTGTTACCATGACAACAGCTCCATGACTTTCAGGTGTGTGGTCTTTTTATTTACAGATTTTCTTCTAGTTCAGTTTTTACAACAAACTTGGACTTTATCCACTTGGAAAATTATGTGTAAACTGACAAACATCAGATGTGTAATTCACACAGGACCTGAACATGATTCCATCTCATCATTGGCTGTAATGTAGTCTTTTTAACCTTTTAAAATATGACCCAGCAGTGGGTGGGGGTGGGTGGGGCACCTCTTTGACTGACACATGTTTGTATAGAACGGTTCCATCTGCTTCATCATCGTCACATGTTAATAAACTCGTCTGTCGTCGTCGTCCGTCTTTACATCTGCTGACACGTCAACCCTCCGTCGTTTCTCGCCTCGCCTTCGGTTACTCGCCGTGACCCCGGCCGACCCATTCCTCCGGGCTCTCGCCTTTCGTTTCCTCGACTGTTGTTTGATCGGCTGCCTCCCCTGCTGTTCCCCCCTCTGCCCCTGCCGAGCACCGGTCCTAAAATAACTAATGTAGGTCACACCTTCATCCTTTAGCGGCTATAATTAGCGGGGCAGTGGGTCGGCTCGGGAATGGTGGGAGTGCGGCGGTGGCGGCGCAGGTCGTGGCAGCGTTGTTGGGTCTTCACAGCAGCAGGAAGTCCAGATTACCGCCATCCTTCCTCCTTCTCATCCTCCTCTGCTCCCTGGCGGCTGTTTAGTCCGAGGGCTGCTAAGTGTCTGTTGTGACAGCTGGAGGTCTCGTGAGGCGGAGTGGACAGTTGGCCGCCGCCTCTTTCACCCCCCTCGCTGCTGCTGCCGCTCCACCTCATTCACACCCATATGCCTTCATGGCCTGAGGTCTGGCCTGTCTGTCCGGTGTGAGGTCTCACTTAGCCCGTCACTGACCCCACACTTCATCAACAGCTCGCTGTCTGGGTGGCCGAGCACGCTGCCGCCGCCGGCCGCCACGCCACGGCTTCACTCAGGAAATGTACCGTGTAACTGCCGCCTGATAAACGCCACCGAGCTGCTGCCGGAGCCATTTGAACAAGTGAATCCACAAAAAAATGTAGAAAAAGGAGGTGGAAGAACGTGTTCCTGTAGGTTATTGAATGTGTTCAGGTTTACGTCGCAGAAGCATCAACATTTAGAAGATCTGTCTTGGTTTGTGCAGGTTTTTTAAATTTTTTTATTGTTACATAATGTGTCAGTTGTTTATGAGGTTTTTCCAGATATATAACATGTAAACCCTTAGAATAGAATAGAACGGAATAGAATAGAAGTACTTTATTAATCCCAAAATCTGGGAAATTGGTTAATGACAGTAGCATACAATAGAATACAATATATACAGTAAGAAAAAACAGTTAAAGGTCATTTTTATGCACATAGTTAAAATAAACAGTAAAGTGCACAGATATATTTATGCTTCTGTCCCAGTTTGACATTGAATTTATTGTGATATGACATATCACATATTACATAATAACATACAAATAATCAACATCTTTTCACTTTGTTTTAGTGTGAAAAAAGCCCCCCCTTTGCTGTTGAATGTGTTGTTACCACACCACATTTGTGTGGTCCAACATCAGTCCACGTGTATTGTCACATGTTCTGGTTTATTTTATTTCTCCTAACTTCCTTTAGTTTCTGCTTTGACATTCAGGGCTTGACCACAGTTTAAGGTCAAAGGTCAAACTGCTGCTGCCTCCTCCTCCTCTTCCTCATCTTCATCCACTGGGGACTCCTTTCCTCCCCCTACACCCCTCTACCCTCCCTCCTCTCCCCCTGCTTTCCTCTGGACTCACTGACTACATTTACATCCACATTATTCCAGTTTTTGCTCCAAAAAAAAAACAGTATTTTTTGTTGTGTGGTCAAAAAGTGAAAGATGCTCTCCTTTTCTTCTCCATCATCTTCTTCCTTCCTCTCCTTCTCTTTCTTCTTCTCCACTTCTTCCTCTTCCTCCTTCCTCTCCTTTTCTTCCTCTCCTTCTCCTCCACTTCCTCCACCTCGTCATCTGTTTCCTTCTCCTCCTCCCTCTCCTCTTTCTTCTTCTCTTCCTCCTCCTCTTCTTCCTCTCCTCCTCCTCTTCCTCCTCCTTGTCTTCCTCTACCTCCTCCTCTTCCTCCTGCACCTCCTCCTGTCGATGCAGTGGTCGTGTTCGTCCCTGGGGCGTCAGATTAAATCCTCTGCCCTCGTTTGACTCTGAATCTCACCTCAGGGGAAACCCGGAGGCCAAATGCAGATTTGTCATTTACAGATTTGAGTTTTATTCATGTATTCATTTTTCACTGTAAAGGTCAGCCCAGTGTGTGTGTGTGTGTGTGTGTGTGTGTGTGTGTGTGTTTTGTTGGCATCCTCAGTTGCGATCTGTGGGTTTTATTTCCCTCTACGTCTGTCAGTTTGTTGCGACAATAAAAGTAAATATGAATAAAGATGAAGATGATGAAGTTTTGAACAGTTTTCCTTCATAAATCGCTCTAATATATTTATTATTTCTCCATCATTTTCAACATCATTGATTTATTTGTAATGACTTTTGTGTTAAAATCATTTGCATTAAGTTTTTCTGCTGAAGTTTCATCTGTTAAACCTCAAAAAACAAAAAAAAAACACTTTCTGTTGTTAAATGTGTTTTTTTTTTCATCAGTTTATAAGTATTTTTATGTTTAAATAGTTTTAGAAAATAACACGGTGTTAAATCATCGAACTGTTATTGTATGGAATCAAATTTGTCCCAAAAAGAAGAAGACTTTTGAATCAACAAGCAAATGATATCAATTCAATATACCAAGTTTAAAAAAAAGAAACAAAAAAAAAAGTAATTGTAATAAAAATACAAAATTACAATGAAATAATATATGAAATCGTGTAAAATATTTGCCTTTTTCTCTTTCTTTTTAATTTGGTATATTGAATTGATATTTTTTGCTTGTTGATTCAAAAGTCTTCGTTAATCTTTTTGTCACAAAATTGATTCCATATTATTGTCGTATTTTAGTATCAGGTAGAATCCACCCGGTTCAGAAAGATTTATGATTATTTTATTATCACTTTATGGTCACTGCCTTAAAAGACACAAAACAAACTGAATGTTTAGTAAAAGGTTAAAGTCACTGTTTAGTTTGACCTTTGACCCCATGACTAGAAACATCTGAAGTGTGTTGAATGAAACCTGATTATTTAGTACGTTTTTGTTGATTATTTCGATAGTTTTTGTTCAATTTGGTAATTATTTTGTTAATTTTATTAATTTGTTGATTTGTTTTGTTCGTTTTTGTTCATTTTATTGAATAGTTTGTTAATTTTTTCATTGTGATGATCATTTTGGTTCTTTTAATTCTGTATGTTCTTTATTTTGTTGATTATTTTGTTCATTTTGTCGATTATTTTGTTTGCGATCTCTTATCTCACCAAAAGGCATCGTGTTTTAGTAGAAATAGTGAATATTTAATCAAATAATAAGACTGAGACACAAACTTCTGAAGAAAAAACGTATCAGACAGAAAACTCACCGGATGATCATAGATATGAAATAAGTCTGACTGAAACTGTCCCATTAGATACTGAATAACATGTGGTATCTACTCTATATATGTATATTTATATGTCTGTATATCTATTTATATGTCTGTGTATATATTTATATGTGTATATACACAATCCACAGACTATATTTAGGCGTTTAGTCCATGTTGATTGAATTCGTCACCTCGGTCCAGCTCTGACATTTGTGTCGGCTGCTTTTAGCTTAATCACCCCTAAGTCACCTCCTCGCTGGCGCCAGCGTCCGTCGGTTTGTGTTGGCCGTCTGCCCGACACACACCGCTCGGGTCGCCGTCCGCAGAGCGCCGGCACGAGGAAGCTTTGACCGTGATGAAACGGCGAGAGCCACAAAAAACATGCACCGACTTCAGAGGACGACGGAAAATGATACAAATATGTCTGAAAGATGGAGTTTAGTATTACCTCAACCTTACCCTTACCTTGTCTTTACCCTTACCTTACCCTATCTTACCCATACCCTTACCTTTACCTATACCCTTACCTTACCCTTACCTTACCCATACCCTTACCTTATCTTACCTTTACCCTTACCTTACCCATACCCTTACCTTATCTTACCTTACCCTTAGGCTCCAGCTCATATCTCATCTAAATCACCATACTGTCGTGATCAGATATGATCATCACCATTCACCTGTTCATCAAATTAGTAAAAAGTGCGTATTTTCCTATTGTTTCCCATCATTTGACTGGTGCTGTTTTAACCCCAGTTCTGAGCACAAGTCTTACTCAACCTTTATTTGTGTTGTTTTTCAGGGTTTAAGTGATCGTACATATTTATTTTTCATTGTGTTGTAAAGATTAAAGTCACTCTTTAGTTTGACCTTTGACCCCATGACAAGGAGGAGGACAAACGGTTAGAAACAGTTGAATTAAACATGATTATTTGGTTTGTTTTTGTTCATTTATTGTGTTCATTTTTTTCTTTTAATTTGCATTTTTCTTTATTTTTTTCATTTTGTTGATTATTTAATTCATTAGTTGTCATTTTATTTTAAACTTTTTTTACTAATTTTGTTAATTTTCATCATTTTCATCTTCGCCTTCACAACACATTATTAAAGTAGTTTTGGACTTGGCTACAGTGGAGGTATAAAGTTAATATGTGAAGTTTTTATTCAGTTTTACTCTAAGAATTTTCTTGTGGTTTTTTTTTTCGTTCGTTCAGAATCTTTCTTTGCTGTTTCATATTTTTAACAGTGAGTTGTTTGTGTCATGGATAAACACGTTTTTTTCAGACTTGTTGAAACGTCTGCCTCACACTGTCTGTCACATTAATTAAACTAAAGCCTCAGAATTAATGAGATAATGATTTATCGACGTTAAATGTGACACCTTTACTTAATGGAGCATTAAATAGAAAGCGTGGAGCATCTGTTGAACACGTCTGCTACTGTCGGCGTGTGTTCCACCGGCCGTTGGGTTCAGACCAGTACTGGTTTGCCTTGACCGGTTCCCAGTGAACTGGTGCGAGTGTGATGTCACAAATACCTCAGTACAACAGTGGAAACGGACCCTGGTTCTCACAGGTGCATTTAAAACCACCTCACATCTCCTGTTCCCGACCCGAGACCCCAATATGTCAGCAGGAGAGTGATGGGCCTGCAGTCCACATCTGAGGTCTGAAGGTTCTGTCAAACACCGAGTGACGCGGATCAAGTCTCCAACGCACCCTGAACACAATGTTCATGCGGCATTTAACACAACATGAAGTCTGGAGTCACCAGGATGCACAGACGGAAGAAAAAACACACGTTATAAGTCAGATACGTAAACACAAGAGGCTGCATTTTATATTCTGGTGACAACATTTCCATCAGAATACGAAACTTCCTGTCACTGTATAAACATGTAGAGCGTCTGTTGTGTTGGTTATTACATGTGAGAAACATGTTTTTAGGAAAGACTAATATTTGTTTTGTTTTGTAGTGTTACTGTTATTATTTAGAGTCACCTAAATCCATTTGGATTCATTACTTCATTGCAGCTGCAGTTCTAATGGTTTTAGATGCTGCTGGTTCAGGGTCCGGTTCTGGTTTTGTGGTTTTAAATGCTGCTGGTTCAGGATCCGGTTCTGATTTTGTGGTTTAGATGCTGCTGGTTCAGGGTCCAGTTCTGGTTTTGTGATTTTAAATACTGCTGGTTCAGGGTCCGGTTCTGATTTTTATGGTTGTAGAAGCTGCTGGTTCAGGGTCTGGTTCTGGTTTTGTTAGAGGCTTCAGGTTCTGGTTTTGTTGTTTTAGAAGCTGCTGGTTGAGGATCTGGTTCTGATTTTGTGGTTTTAAATACTGCTGGTTCAGGGTCCGGTTGTGATTTTTATGGTTGTAGAAGCTGCTGGTTCAGGGTCTGGTTCTGGTTTTGTTAGAGGCTTCAGGTCCTGGTTTTGTTGTTTTAGATGCTTCTTGTTCAGGGTCCGGTTCTGATTTTGTGGTTTAGATGCTGCTGGTTCAGGGTCCGGTTCTGATTTTATGGTTTAGATTCTGCTGGTTCAGGGTCCAGTTCTGGTTTTGTGATTTTAAATGCTGCTGGTTCAGGGTCTGGTTCTGTTTTAGCAGTTTAATGCAGTTTAAGTTCTTCACTTTATTTTCATTGTCAAATACATTTTCATCATCTGCAAATTCCTCAAAGAACTTTATTTGTGGACATTTAAAGACACATTAACACACTTTTTTTTTATACAACCAGAGAAATTGAAGAAAATTAAATAACAATAACTTTACAATAAATAACCTGTGAATGTCTGGATAAGAGTCAGTTTCTCCTCTCACCTCCTGTACCTGAACGTTACATCTGTTCAGTTTTTTTCTGCGTCTGAACCTTTTACTCTTGGGTTTTTACATGATTTTGGACTTTTGTAGATTATAGTATTTTTGTAATGTTTGTGGCACATTGGCTTCGTCGGTATGAAACATATAAATATATTTACCATAAATGCGGTGAACGATTACCGAGCGGAGGATGGGTCCGCGGGTCGACCCGGTTAAAGACCTGTTTGTTTTGAATTGGATTTCGGATCAGCTCCGTTTGAGCATTGTTCTGACGTTTCCTTCACACTCCTGATGGATCCAACGACAGCAGCAGATTAGTCATTTAGTCCGGTATCGATTTGGTCAAAGTCGGTCACGTTCCGTGGTTCGTCTCCTGCTGCTTTGGTCGTCCGTTAACGGGTTCTGCTGGTAGAAAATGGAACATCTTCTACGTTTTAACCCTTTCATTTCACCGTCTGACGTGTGTAAAACCTGGTCTATTCGGTTGGTTCACCTGTGTCTGCACGGACCCTTAAAAAGTGTTTTATTTGTTATAAATAAAGCTCTTAATTCGCCTTAAAATTATAATCTATTTTGTTAATTAGGCTATAATTATTCTTCATTATGTTTATTATTTTGTTCATTTTATTTAAGTTTTGGTGAATACTTAGTTTTTATACATTTTCATTATTTTGCTCATTTTTATTTCTTTTGATGATTATTTTCTTCATTTATCTCCCACGTCAGTGCAGAGCTCTATGTGTTTGTGTCGTTTCCGAAGCCGCGTCCGCCTTGAACTTTGTCCGTTAGATTTCTCTAAGG
>JAPSES010030918.1:0-35763 GCA_029822895.1 Maxillicosta whitleyi
TTATTTCAGTCTAACTGCAGTAAGTGTCCTCTCATGTCTTTAACGTCTAACAGAATGGACAATGCCAGGACTGATCAATGAGACATCATTTTCACACATGGTTTAAAATAAAAAGATGTGACAGTGAATGTCTTCTGAAATCAAAACTGAAGATGTTGGAGTTAAATGTTGCATGTGTGACTTTTTTTTTTGGCCAGGCAGTGTATAATAAAAGCACTGCATATTGGTGGTTCTTGCCAAGATAAAAAAAAAAAAGCTTAGTTTTAAAAGTATTTAATAATTCATGTTTTAAGAGTTAATTTTAAATATTAATACATCAGTACACATGTTTATTTCTAGATATTATAGATCTCAGTTCAAGAAATCTTGTCATGTGAAATTATCTTGTTGCATGGACAGATATTTCACTTGTTACGACTACCTTTTTCCTTAGATTTCGTGTATTCATTTTGTTTTAGACACCTCTTTTTTTTGCAGTGAGATCAGTATCATCCAAGTTTAATCCTCTAAACTCTTTATCCTATTTCATCAAGTTGCTTTCAAGGAAAATCCATTTGTTCTCTGCCACATACATTCTTTCTGCCACCTATCAGTCAGCCGAGACTGTAATGTTGTCATTGCATTTTCCTTTCTTCTGATGTCGTAATCATTAACACAGTAACTCCCTTGTGTGTCGGACAAGCTTGTATCCTTCACTGCAGATAAGAATTCAGCCTCTCCTTAAGCAACTGGATTACGTAATGAGCAGCATAGCACAGCCCCGCCCACTCCGTCCCATGGTGACACATGCTGTGAAGTGGCTCTTTCAATACCTGCCAGACTGGACTGAAATACCTGGTAGTGAGCTAGCATAAAACAAACGCCTATTGCTGCAGGACCTGAATCAAATGGTCTACTATAATGAATGACGTCCATATGGAAAGCTTTCATAACAGCCACTATTGATCATTAGATAAACATTACAAATGTTCTGTTGTGCTGTCACATTGCAAAGTCAGCAACTAAAAAAATGTTAGTTGAGTAGTGGTAGAAGAAATGTTCAGAAGTGAAATACTACAAGTAAACGTATAATGTATACAGATTATTAGCAAAATATACTGAAAGGGTGAAAATTACAATTATGCAGTTAAATACTACCTGTCTATATTTTGTTATTATTTATGATCTTTATAGATTACTTTTACTGCTTCCTTAATGCATATGTTGCATTTTGCTGCCATACGTGTCTGCTGTCTGGTTTCATCTGCCGTAATGTATCATACATCCATCACATATTCTTGTGGGAACCGTGTCCCTTTTTAAAAACGCAATTTATGAGGAACTCAGAAACACAGACATGTTATTTCTCAGATACAGTGCATTTTCCAGAGAAGAAAATCACTATCCAGAAGGAACTAAAGCTGTTGAATAAATATAGTGGAGAAGAAAATACATAATTTGCCTGTGACATGTAGTGTAGTAAAACAATAAAGATGCATACAGTAGAAATACTAAAATTGATGGCAAGTAAACAACTACCCATTTGATCATTAAAGACCTTGTGTCACAATTGTTCTAAAATGTGCTGCTTCTATCTTGCTGCTTCATTTGGGAAAATGTAGGTAGGTTTGTACAGCCGTATTCAAAGATGAGAAACCCAAAATGTTACATGAGGCATTTTATAGTATAAAACTAAAATAGAAGGCCATGCCAATATATATATATATATATATATATATAATTAAAAATAAATACACAAAAAAGACCTGGTGCATATCGATTATTCAAGCATGTGCCTTTAGCTGCTTTTTACAAAATGGCTGAGTCGACAAACCTTAAAGGTACGGATAAACTGATCCACAATTCAAGTACTTCTGCTATAAAAGATGGATTGCTACAAGTTTTTTCAGTGACAATAAATTTCTTTGATCACATGGAGCAAGCTTAGAGTGAAGGTGAAATATATCAGCAGGTAGCTGACTAGACAGTGCTCCTGAGAATGAGGCTTTTAAAGCGGATCCTGAATCTGCGTGTGTGCATGTCAGCCTCAGGGAAATGTATGATGAGACTGTGACACGGACTATAATCCTGCAATTATACTCCTGAAATTCTTAAGGAGAATTTCCATCCAGTCCTTTGATCTGCTCTTGACCATGTCATTTTTTTGTCAGCCCACTGGAGCATTAACAGCTGTATTGCATTATCAGTTGGCCATTTGCGATGCTGAGTCAGGACAGGCTGGGGAGGATGCCACTGAGCGACTGCAGCTGAAGTGCTCTGTCATAGATCAGAGAGAACATGGTGGAAATGTGCTGTGTCATGTAGTGTTTATATATCTGCAGTATGAACATGATCTGTGTGTAGTAAGCGCATGGTAATATTTCTACAAAAGCTGTAAGTGAACTGCAGCATGTTTGTTTTCTTTTTTTTTTTTTAATTATTATTATTCTTTGATTGAGCCACAAAAATATAACTGGGTGTGTATCTTGGCAGTTTGTGACTTGAGCTCTCTGCATGAATAAGTTATCAAAATTACAATTATTGCTTTAAATGAGAAGCAACTCTGCACAAATTTTTCCCTAACCTGTTTATCCTGTCTGACTCATCCTTTCGAAGGCGATCTGTCTGGAATACTTTGAGGAAATGTCTTCAAATTTGGTCTGAATGTTCACTGAGAAACAAGGATGGATTATTTTATCGGAGTATGTTGGTCAGATCTTACTGTAAATTCCCCAAATCAATTTTTTGGACAAATCATACGCTTGTTTTATCACAAATGTACAATTGAGTAAAATGTGAAAAAGGGATGTTTTTGTTTTGTGGATGATTCTAGCAACATGGTTCCCAGTCTATTTTAGATGAGTGCTAAACAAACACAGTTCTTATTTTCCCCCCTTGGTACAAATACCCTAATCCAAACATTATGAACTATATATTACAGTGCCACAAACAGATCTCCTAAATCATGCACACTGGGACGTTGATTCCATTTGTTAAATTATTTCAACATCCGAGTCTGGACAATGATGTAAAATGAAACTTGACTGGTTGGTGGAAGCAGTATTTATGTTGTTAAAGGCTGCTTCTAAAATGCTTCAGAGTGTGTATCTGGGCAACTTATGACCTGAGCTCAGTTCATTAAATGATAAAAGGGACCAACACTACTTTAGACAAAGAGCAAGTCCTGACCCTCTAATTTCTCAAATGTCTTGTCAACTTAACATATCCTGTTCTCAGGTACAGTATTTCCTCAAATCACCTGAGGTTGTTCCCCAGCAACCGACCACATGACAGCTCCTAGTTGACACACTGCTGGCACAACACTTCCTTCTAACTAGGATGCGGTTTGTCTTGTTTAGTTTGGGTTTATTTCAGTCAGGACATTCTCAGAGTAATCTACCTGGTGATGAACGTGTTTAGACAAGCTGGACTAGTCATGAAGATCATCTGACACTTTCACTTCTCAACCAAACAGGTTTTGAAACAAGGAATGTTGAAGAAGGACGGTGTCAAATGTTAATATTAATAAGTAAGGTACCATGTTTTCTTTATCACACACAAACAAAAGGAGCATTTCCTGGACCTGAAACTTTTTGATACAGGAGATATTTGCATTTAGATGTTGTTCTAGATAATCTTAATGATGACTAAAATAATGAAGAGAGATGCGTTGTTTTGGTTTAAATGTTTACTGAATTAAAGAACATAAATATTTACATAGCGAGGTCTGCGTAAATTGCCTACATCTATCAACAGAAAAAAAGGAAGACAAAAAAGATGCCGGATTGTCCGGCTCAAACAACCCCACGTGAGTGACGTAACATGCACGATGCCTCATGGGTAATGAAGTCCATTTTCTGTGTATATACCACATCAAATGACATACAATTTCTTTTAAATTAACATATTTATGAATTATCAAACTTATTAATGTTGCTTTTAACTATTCTTTTAAAACATCTGTTCTAAATAAATTCTCTAACAAATAAATTCTTTAACAAATAAACTTTCAACAGATGTAGTACTCAGAAAAACAACAATGAACTCCAAGGTGTACTCTCTTTGGTATCTTTCGCAATATGGTCAATTTAAAACTATGAAGTCTGGTTAGTTGAACTCAACTCATGTTTGTTTACATTAGTTATAGCTTTTCAGGCAAGAATGTCTCGAGTATCATATTAAATATTGTAGTAATTAAAAAAATATATCCTTTTTGTCAGTGGATTCAGTATTCAACGTAGGCTATGTTCAGACAGCAAGTCTTAATGCACAAATGATTATGTTTTTGGTAAAATCTGATTTTTGTGTGTGTGTGTGAATTTTCGTATTACAAATTAAATGCGACTTCTATAAGTTTTTAGTATGAACTGAATGCAACCCTGATGTGACGCTCCTTGGTAAAAAAAAAAAAAAAAAGACATATGACTAGGCAGGCACGCACTGTCTTTACAAAAGTATGTCTTTCCCACCGCTTCTCCTGGGATGTAGAATTGTGACATTTGTCACATTTCAGTGATGTAAATGTCAGATAAATGTGCTTTGGCCATTCAAACTGAAGTCGCTTTACAAAATATTGGATATCAGATATTGCATATCAGATTTAGAACCACATATGAAAGTGGGCTGGGTCGGATTTTTAAAGAAATTGGATTTGTGCTGTTCAAACTATCTTTAACAGATTGGATACAGGTCACATATGGACAAAAAAAAATCTGATTTGGACCATGTTTGCCTGCAGTTTGAATGTAGCATTAGATCGTTTCACTGCAATGAAAGCATAGCTGCCCACCGGCATCAATCTGTCCGTGTACATGACCTTTAACCTGTTCTTACATAACCCACCTCCTGCCCCTCTGTGTCCTTTAGCAGTCTCAGGACACACCACCAACCCTCTACTTGTGTCTTGTTGTGCATAAGCAGTCCCACCATGACATCCTGAGTCAGCCGTCTCTTCGGCTTCATGTCCAGTTGTTTTTTGGTATCTGCATTCGTCTGCTGTTACTTTGATTCATCCCGTGGTCTGCCTGTAGAGTGATGCCCCACTCTATCTCGTCTGGCAGGTGCTATGACGGTCCGTGTTTGACACTGTCAGAGACAAAGTTTGTGTTGGATGAAGCTGATTCTTCTGTAAGTCAGTGCAGATGCTGTGGGCTAAAGTGTTTACTTCAGTGTCCTTGTCCCGTCCTTGTCCTGCAGTTACATGTGAATATTATGTAAATATGAATTGCGTGGGTTAAGATAAAGCTTTTAAAGTGTGTCTGCGTGTCCATAAGCATTTGTTTTTGTGCGAGAGAAAATGACACGTGTTAACCAGCGGTCACAGTGTCCTAGACTCAGCCTACATTTCCCCACTCAACCCCTGTTATTGCATGTTCAGTGTGTGTGTTCTCTCTTAGAACACAATGAAGGTGACAGCAGCGCTTTCATCAACAATATAATTGCTGACTTTAAATGTGCAACAGTGTCTTATGGCTATTTTAGCTTAAAAAAACACGCACTTACATTTACAGAGCCAGGCTAGGAAGCCAATATTCCAAAATGTGGAATGTTTTTAGTAAAAGAAAACTCAAAAACTTCTAAATTTGTTTTGTATCAGGCTCCCACACTTTACTGCATCTGCTAAATAAAGTACTCTGTTTGATTTCATGGTCAAAACAATATCTTAGCCAGCACTCCTTGCATTCATTATTTTTGTTTTATATTAATCATTTCTTTTTTGCAGAGAAAACTGTACTTTATGCTTTAACTTGACTCATCCTTTAATCATCTGCTGTAATATTCAGAACGTTTAACACTAAAGATGTGGTCTTTCATTTTCACTGATAATTCCTCTCAATATTCAATATGGAAACAAAGGACCTTATCTTTCATCAGCAGTGCAGGTGATAACCAAAGAATGTTACTATCTTAATATCTATACATTTGATATGACTAAACTTCCTGTGTCATGACTGTGGACAACTAGTGCTGTGCACATTAACTCATGCTTTTAAGTACCAAAAACAATCTCTCAACCACATAATGTTATATATTATTGTAGAACTAGCAGCTTTGTGTCAAATAGTCTGCAAGGTTTATTTTACTTGCTAATTTCTGACTTTTTACTGTGCACATATTTGATTCTTCTTTCTCATAAATTCACCACTTAAAAACTGACAGATTACCCAGGTTTTAAAAGTGAAATTCTTTCTTTCTTTTTTTTTTTTTTTAGCACATCACCTATGATATTACAATCATTTTTTGCTCTTATTTTTTCTCAATTTTAAACAAGTTGTTCCAGGTGTAACAAACTTCAACCCTCTCACATATTTTGCCTGTGAGGACAATTTTAAAAATTCATAAAAAATGTCAACTTTGACCTACTGTTCCCATGATATAATGAGATCTGTTCTGCGTCAGTGGCAGTCTATAAAGTCAATTATTTGCTATGAATTCAACCAATATCTTTTTTGTTAGAGTGTTAACTAATAAAGAAACAAATAACCTGAACCAAAAACAATATTGGAACTCCTAATGCTTGTAGTCTTGTAATATAACCCTGGATCAATAAAAAAAAAATATTGTTCTATATCTCCAATGATCTTAATTCCCTGTTGAATAAATGAGATGCCCCTCTGTTTATTTTAGCTCTAAAATCTCTGTGATGATCTTGCCTTTGACTCTGTGTTCTCTGCCTGTGTTGAGTTGATGTCAGGCTTCCATTGCTGTTTTTAGTCGCATCTGCCCATGGCATTTGGGACTCATGAGCACCTCAGTTCACGTCACTGCCTGCCCCGTGCTTGTTGCCTGATAGGCCACATCTTTACCTCTAGGACACAGTTGGTACTGGCTGCACAGGGACTGGAATAAACACATTAAAAGCTGACCTTTTTGCAATGTCTGTCTCAGAAAGAAAAATGTCAATAAATGAAAACGACAAGCATGAGTGTTGGTCCACTTTGGGTTTGTTTGTCCATTTGTATTTTGTTTGTTTGTTTGTTTATAAATGTGTGTGATAATTACCAACTGCTTGCAAATTACAGGATATTTTAAGTTGTGGGTTCTTCTTGTTTGTGCACTGTAAAGGCTTTCCTTAAGGATATGGAGCAGGTGGAGGGAAAATTTGTCCATAAAAGCCCAAACTAACACATTCATCATATTTACTGATTTTAATTACTGAATATCTTAATTTGAATCCCTTCCCTGATAATGTAATAATTCAAGCCTCATATGTGTTTCATCCCACACAGTTTCCATATAGATATTAATATTTAAAGCCATGTCTATTTCGGACCAATCAGCATCAACAGATTGACTTTTACCCATTCACATTCATGACAAAAATTAGGACAAGTTTATGTATATAATACATTTAAAACAATACAATCTGCCTAAAGTGCTGTACAACGATATAAGTAAAATACATGATACAGTATAGTGCCCCAAAGAGATGTTAGCTATATGCCACTTGCACCCCCAACACCCCAAAACAGCAAAACAAAAGACCATAATGTAAAAGAACTTGAGCTTAGCTGATTTTGAAGCTGTCCTTTTGTTTGTAGTTAAGATTCTGATCCAGCAGCACCAGTGTTGCCAGTTTAGCATTAACTTCTGGCCAAGTATTGACCATTTTTAGCAGTCCTACTATGTCTGGCTTTCCACCTTTTTATGGTGTGGATTTATACAAACACCTGTGATTTGCTTGAAGACAGTTTTCCTGTTGTCAGTGCATCCTGAAGAGTCTACATCTGTATTTCCTTCCCTCCCTCTAGCCTCCAGCATCATTCTCAGTTTTACACAGGGCTCTCTGCTCTTTTAAGTTTACGGCTTTTCTTGTCCTTCAGCTCCTCTATTTGTCTGTTCTGCATGCCTGGTCTGTTGAATAACAGCTATTTGCCAAAGCTGAAGTATTTGTTTACTACTGTCATCCAGTGGAGCTAATGATAGGGATGCACTTGTGCTAGGTGGGTGTTCTTTGAATGTGTGATTTTTTTAATTTTTATTTGTGTGTGTGTGCGCACGTGTGTGTTTGTGTGTGCATTTTTTTAAACCATTATGCAGAATGAAGGGCATTCCCTCATATTCAGGGAGGATGCTGGGTCTGTACTTGTGTTGCATTCGGGGTTTGGGTTCGCACATGTGCAATCTCCATTGGTTTATTGGGGACATGCATACCTTTGCATGATCGTTACACTGTGAGGATACACATTCTCTTCTGAATATACAATAAAACAAGGGACCAAAATCTCATATTGTAATACAGGTCCTTTAATATCCAGTAACATAATAACAGCTGCCTGTTTTGTCTGGAGTGGTTGGAGACCTTCTCCTATTCAACATTACTCAGTAATTGGGCCTGTTCACTCTGTTGACAGACAAAAAATAAATAAACAATATAACACTGTGTCTGTTCAACAGGACCCAAGTCAGATGTATTCCAAAGTACTGAATGAAAGATTTGCATCAACTAGATTATTTGCTCTTAATATTCTACGAAAGAGAGGGCAGCACAGATCAGCTCAGGTTGGCCTAATATGTTAAACTTCTATACCAGTGAAAAACTAGTCTTCATTTTCATATTCTGTTACTGTGCAAATGATATCTATGCAAAGTTTCTCTGTGTTCACCTAAACTCCAGATATGTAGCTGTCAGATATTACAGGTGTAACATGGAGGCTTCACTCCACAAAGACAGAAAATGGAAGATGGATAAACATTTGTGTTGATACCCATGGTACTTTTTTTGAACTTTGTTTTTGGTCATACAGTGCAATACAAACATGCAAGCCTAAAAAGGTTTGACGGACCATTTATGCATAGTAACACATTTAAAATGTGCATTATGGTTGTAGCTGTAGAGGGCATTAGTAATTTTTTAGTTGAACGCAAAAGGGAGATTTATAAACAAGGTCTCGGATAGATTTTCTAGAGCATAATAAACAATCAATGGAAAAGATCCAGTATATTTTGTACAATTATGGTCACCCCTGTAGTGGTAATGTAGAGTGAGAATATTGGTTCTGTTGGGCAGAAACATCAGTGATAAACAGATGCCAACATCACTTTAACCATTCAGTATCACATCCAACGGCACACATTATTCACCATTGACATTACAGTGTGTAAAGAATTTTTGCGCAACATGAGATTTACAAGCATTTAGACTGTTAAGAGACAAGAATTCTTATTATCTGAGTCCTTATGCAATGTTTTGGTAGAAAAGGATCCATAGAGCCTAACCTTTTTACTGAGTCATTGCACTGAAGCCTGGAGGTGGGGCTTTTAAACTGATGTGTCACATTCACATTAATGCAACTTTAAACTGATGAACATGTTTCTGAACCAAAGCAGATAAAGCTACATTAGTATCAGTAGCAGTATGTCTGGAGGAGGATGCTCTGGTTTCAGTGTTTTCATCGCGCCAAGTCAAGCGTGAACCGTCGCCTCTGAAGGAAGTGAACCAGAAAAGACTAGTGTGTTTCTGTTTGTGTATTTTGTCTTTCTGTAGATTAATGTGCAAATGCTGTTGGGTGTTTTTCCATAATGACCGTTTACAGTACATGTCATAATGCCAATGCCTAGGGTCTTAAACTCAGCTCGATCAAGCTGAGTCACTGTGTGGTCACTGCTGCCCAATCATACCTCAGGGATATGGTATCACCACTGCTGCTGTTTCCAAAGGCTGGCATACCTTCAGTATTACTCACCATATACTGTTGGAAGATCTATTTCATGTTAGAAAATGTTTGAAAGTACCCGGACCAATCAGTGAAGACTTGTTGTACAGCTGGTTGTTTCCATTGTGCGTTTGTCCTATTGTGTAATATCACTGGAGTTGTTTAAAGTTTCACATTGAGTTAACACGCTTTTTCATTTTAACTATTACTGAGGTTGCATGAAGTGAGTATGTGAGGAAGATTTACTCTCAACACTTGATTTTTTATATGTATATTTCTTTCACACTGTAGGCCCATAATGCATTGCACAATGGCGGTAGGCAATCTGCTCTTAACTAGGGAAAATGGCATTGTGAAAACAAAAAAGTGTTAGTTAAGTTTATTTTACAGCACATATAAAACCAACACACAAAGGTGAGTAATGGTAAAAAAAAAAAAACATTATTAGTAATCTGTATTATAAAAGTCAAGTGGCCTCTGTGTGTGTGTGTGTGTCTGGGGATTCACACAAAATTTGGAAAGAGCTGACTGCTGCAGTTTGGCATACTTGTGTATTTTTTGATCAAGAAAGAGACTAGCAAAAGCAGCAAGTTGATAGGACCAATATTTCAGAAGATATTAGTAATTTTGGAATACAATCACCTTGCTATGACCAGAATGCTTTGGCGGTGACTGCTGGACAAATGTGGTACAGCATGTACAAATACACAGCAGCGCAAAAACTACCACATCTAGAACCCGTGGATCCCCATAGGTCAACAAACTAGTATTTTAATATCAGTCAACAATGATAAATATCAAAATAAATGTGAAGCCACCATTTCCTTCTGGTTTAAAGGCTGATTTTTAGGTCCTGATTAAGAAACCACAAACCAAAGAACCAGATGTTCATTTGTGGTTTGAACCCCATAAAGTTCTTGTTTAACAAGATAAAATTAACAATGGTAAAAGATAATCATTTGTGGTGTTTGTGGTACATGGCAAAACTTCAACTAGCAGCAGTAGAATATTTAAATCATGTAGAAGAAGAACATTCAATATAATGATAAAAAAAAACTGATGAATTTCAAGCATTAAAGCTGATTATGTGAACTGAATGGATACATACAGAAATATGTATTTAATGATAAATATAATTTTCACAATTGAACAAAAACATCACAATGTAGATTATAGTTTTATCACCACCCCTACTGTTATGCATCATTTTATTTTGTCAAATAACATGTCTAGTATGTGATGGTTTTGTTTTTTCAAACCCCCAAACACACTAAATCAGATGCTTTGTGAAACTGTGCAGTATTTTTATTGTTTCATTGCTAGAAGTTTATTTGATTGCTTTTACTACTAACCTATTCCCCAAGTTTTTCCTAAACGTAACTTGTTGCCCTCAGGTCTTTATATTTTCATTGCTTTCTTCAAACTTGGATTATATACAATTAAATCATTAAAAAAAAGTGGGGGGAAAGTAGTTCATTTTTATTTGCAATTATTATACAAGCAACTATACAAGAGGCTGTCATGACATGCTCAGAAGGAGAATTAAAGAGCTCAGCAGAACAGAAGAGTGATGGAATGACTCCCAATGCACTTGGTACCTTATCAGTCAACACACAGAAATGGTTAAAATCACAAACCATGCAAAGTTTGCTGCATACATTCTCTTCAGTGTTCATCCTGCTTGTTGCAACATTGTCTCCAAAAGTAATGCTGCCTAATCTCTGATATCCTGCTGTGTCTTGTCTCTTTGTTGCTGCATGTATGAACATATTATCCCTAACAAATACACACCAAATGGCAGATGAAAAGAACTAATAGATGCACTGAGCTGACCTGTTTCCAGATTTGAAGACATGGAGAAGGGGTGCTTGTTTGAGGTCATGTCAGAAACCAATACTCTGATCAGACTGACCCTGTAACTTCGACACTTAAACACATCTGCTTGTTCATGTTGAACTGCTGGAAAAACCAGTAAACCACAGCTCAGTCCTCCATCTGTCTCTGATGTGGAGGAGCACTTAAATTAAATCAAGGATTTCACTCTTGTCTCTTCCCTCACTAGCAAGCCTGTCATCTCATTACCAGTGGAAACACCACACACACACACACACACACACACACGTACATATATATGCACACAGACACGGAGGGGTAGACACAGCAGCAGATGCAAACACAGAGGCATGTCGCCATCTTTGCTGTGATTTCCTTTATATCAAAAGAACAGCTGTCTTCCACCACAGGGAGTGGTAGTTGTCTCAGTTGCCAGCAGCCACAGAAAAAAATACTCACAAATGTAAAGATGTATACATTTAAAAGAAGGATATAGCACAGCACACTGAAAAACAACTGTACAGCTGTTTGTTTCTGCCTCTGCTGAAACGATAGGCCTATATAGCTGCAGTTTGTTAAAAGAGTGCCTTGTGATTATGCAGCATACCTGAGGCTCATGTCAGTCCAAAATGATTGATGCTGGGGTTTGCAGTTAATGCGTTTAAGTTGTTCTAAGCATTGCATTAGTCATTTAGCATCCAGGCTTAGTCTCACAGGATGTATCTATTGGAATAATCCTCCCATTATATGAGTGTGTCACATTTAATTTTATATAGTGTTTTCTTTTAAGGGCATGCCATTTTATTACTGCGGTTCATTTCCCCACTTGCAAATGTTCTATAGAAACATCCTCTCCCCTGACAGACTTTTGCAAAGTCACTGTCGCTGCATTGTCTCCTTAGTGCCGCCCAAGATGAGGGCGAATACTTGAAAGAAATACAAACTAGCCAAACAACCCAGAGGTTTTACCGGTTCCAGAGTGACATTGGATTGAGTCAGACTTATGTCCAGCACTAGTTACATGTAAACATAGCCTCTGTTATGTGAGACTAATCAGGAATGCCTTTTTTTCCCCGAATGTGTCCATGTTAATAAAGACAATCCCGGATACAGCTGATCAATGTGTCTGGATCTCTTGTCTGGCTCTCAGCCCGACTTACACTCAGGTAGTTATAGAGGGGTGACAATAACCACTTCATGCAAATACTGTTGAAAGTTGAATGCTCTGATTGCCTTCATGCAAAGAATTAATCTGTGTGTAGACAGAGATTCAGTTACATATTGACTGGATAATGCACTGACTGGACTGGGTTATGAAAGTAGACAGGAGAAAATGTAAATTTCAGCTTTTTCTGTATTGATTTGTGGATTTGTTACCCTCGGACCAACTGTAAATGTTAGAAACACATTATTTTAATCAATTTATTTATATAGGCAGTTACAGAAAATCAGTCAATGGATATTTTCTATAGTGTTACATGCTTGATTGAAAATTTGCAGAAACCATGTGATTTAAAAGGAGAAAGTATTCAATGTGGCCATTTCTTATGAGGAGTGGGCAGTATAATTGATACCATATATTCTAACCATTTTTGAGTTATATAAAATTAGAATTAGACAATGTTAAGTTGAATACTAATTATTATGAATTAAGTATTGTTTGAGAGTTTGTATTTAGAGGAAAAATTGTATAAAATTCTGAACCGTACATAACAATGAAGAATTTAAGAAGTTCATTTGCTTATATAAAACAAACATATTCATTGGATTTACACAAAATGTGCCATAGCATAACTATACAACCATTATACAATTCTTACATGCTTTTACCTCAGTAAAGTATTTCTGCTTGTAGTGAAAATTTATGTCAGTGCAGTGTTAGGAATTAAATAATGGATCTTCTATCATACTTGTTTAAACAATTTCATGCTTTATATCAATTTTGCAGCTGATAAATGACTACATGCAGTTTTTTTCAAAGGTTTTTGTTAATACAGAGGACCATGACCCAATACATAGGTTTCCAAAAATTGCACCATACTCTGAACTAGAGTCCAGGTGATGCAAATGTGTCGTTATGGTGTCAGCAGAGCTCCTCTCACTAGTTGTTCATTGAGCAGTTCACTCACCCCAAGACAAGGATTGTTGAAGTGGGAGGGGCTTCTGCGTTACTCCATGAGGAATTGGTCACAAGGTTTCAGTCATGGTTCAGGACTCTATCTTTAGGATTGTTGTGTTTATTTCATTATGTCTGTATTTCATAAACACAACTCATACTCAGTTGCAGGTAAACATTTAAAATAAGTAAATGTGTTTTTTTTATATATATATAAAACTGCTTAGTCTTATTTGGGATAGGCAGGGATTCACTAATGTTATCCAATATACATATTCATTTTTTTTTGTTACTAAGAATCTTTATTTGATAGTATATTTTAAATGCAGACATGCAACACACCGTCTCCATTTATCCCACCATTAGCTGAAACATGCAGGAACAACATACATTTTAGGGTGCCCAGAGAGGAAATGGGGCGTTGGTTGTTTTGCTCAGGGGCACATCAGCCAATAATTTCTGTGCTGGTCCGGGGGATAGAGCCTGTTACCCTCAAGTCTCAAGCTGATTCTCCTTCTAAGCCATGACTCCACACATAATCTTTTATTTCCCCTTTTTTTTACCAGAGAACAGAGATGGTTTGTTTTTGCTTTGAGTGAGCGCAAATGTAATTATGTAATTTATCAAACAATCTGTTAATGTAATGTAAGAGATAAACATGGGCTGCTTCCATCAGTGAAATGTCATTTTATTTCCCAATAGCTGACAGCAGTCAACAAGGCTATTGTTGACCAATGCTGATTTTTGGTTGATATGTTTATGGATTCATTATGAACATATAAATTGTCCTACATTAGGATGTGAGACTGTGGTCATATCACACACTGAAGCTGCTCTGTCCTAACATCGTACTGGGACAATTTATGTTGTTTTTTCACCTTATTTTGTCACTCGTCTAACTGTTTGGATCAGGATTATTCTTTTAATAAAGATTGTTCTTAAAGATGTTAGTATTTTCTCGTACAAATTATATCTGTTGGAACCAAAATGAGAGCCAAGCTTGTTGGGTAGGAGGATTTGGGAAGGGATGATGTCTGGGAGATTTGTATGGCAAGCACTGAGGGGGGTATATGTGAGTCTGGGGGGTTTGTATGCAAGATGTACCCATCTGTCTGCAGAGAGGAGGAGTCTGTCTGTACTGCTCTGTGTTAGACTATACTATCCCTCAAACGCAGGGTGCAGTTGTTGCCATGGTCCCTTTGTGATTCAGCCTCACCTCCGGCTGAGGAAGGTTAGAAAGACCTCCTGCTTCGACCTTATACAACTGCAGCCGAAACCTAAATTTGTGATTAGTGTTTGAAGTAGGAAGTGGTGTTTCTGTGCCCTATTGTTAAATTCTGCTGATCTCTTTCAGTGAGTCTTGCTCGGGCCCTGTCATCAGTCTAATTACTGTAATTCCCTCCAGTCAGAGAACAAAGAGACTCATCTGAGGATTAGGTCTGTAGATGTGAAGGCCCTCTGCCATTTACCTGCTCCTGCATGGAGAAAGAGACACAAATGTTG
Organism: Maxillicosta whitleyi; assembly: GCA_029822895.1. Classification (NCBI taxonomy): domain Eukaryota; kingdom Metazoa; phylum Chordata; class Actinopteri; order Perciformes; family Neosebastidae; genus Maxillicosta; species Maxillicosta whitleyi. The sequence goes on from JAPSES010030918.1 coordinate 15,088, forward strand.
TGGCACAAAATCAGAATGACAAAGCAGAAATAGCTAATCATTGAAGGGGAGTAATTTCTGTATTCCAAGCTGACATTGTGATACAATGTGGTGGATGTAACTGAAGGTTGTTATTCAAGCACAGCAGTTAAATATTGGACTGCAACATCTAATGGTTTTTTCTTGAATGATCTCCTAGTTGTTTGGTCTAAAATTTCAGTCACTTGTTTAATGACGCCTTCAGATGTTTTTTTTTTTTTGTTTGTTTTTTTTTTAATCACAACTGTCATAGGGAAGGAAGGAATCAGATATATTCACATTTAATTCCCAGTCAGAGAATTTTGACATTTGTGCTGTGATTGATTGGTTGTTAACATAGTTGATTTTAATTAATAGTTAAGAAATCATTTCAACCTTAGTGGTGTCTATCAAAATAAGCCATCTGACAGCCCCAAATTGGAAGCTCTACTTTATTTCTGTATTTCCACTTTATCTATAGTTCAGCTCTGCTAGATCTCAGACACAAGTATTGTACTTTTTACTCACTTATATTCATCAGACAGCTTTAGTTAGTATTACTGACTTGCTTGCTTGGGGAATAGTTTCACAGTATTTGTAATTTCTCATGTTATGCAGTTTTTCAAAGTGCTGATGTTATTTTGCTAGTGTCCAATAGAGGGCAGACTAGGACTAATAATTAATTTCCATTTAATGACAATACTGTTTATCTTATTCTGGTAGTTAAATTTCTGTAACTTCCACCACGGACTAGATTATGTCAATGTGTTGATGTGTGTCAGTAGAGCTACTCTCAGAAGTCACCTTCTGAGCAGCTCTGACACACCAAGATCAGAAAACTTCAGGCAGGAGGAGTTCTGTGTGTCGTTATGATGGTGTGTTCACAGGGTCTCCAGTTATGGATCAGGAGTGAATCTGTCTTTCATGGTCTGTTTATGTCTCATAGGTGGCATACTTTAATACGCTGTAGCTTTTGTGAAGTCATTATCATTATCATTTATAAACACAACAGGAGCTTAAATGAATTGTCCAGACTTTTAATAAGATTATTTAATTCATTTTATTCATTCATAAATTCTGAATGTTTGAGTTTTTTTAACACATGTAGAGTTGAACATAACGTCTGTTTGTTTATTGTGTTTCCACCAGGTGGCTCTGCTCGGCTTGGACCTCTTATCTGCCTTAGTGACAAGGTTACAGGAGCGATTTCGGGCCCATGTGGGAACAGGTAAGATTCAGTTGTTTCATTAATTTTATGCTGTGTATTTTCTGATATTTGACATGATTATTTTGCTGAATCAGTTTCTCTTTCCAAAAGTAACACCTAAATGTTTTTGGCCACATTTCAGATTAAGGCCAGAGAGTCGTTTACCTCCCTAATCGTTCACCTCAACCTTTTGTCTTTCATATTCTTAACGATCCAGCATTAATGATGAGGTCAAAGGGTGTGTCTTGTTGAGTGGCATCTTCTTTTTGGTTGTTTTTTCAAGGATTCCTAATTGTTTCCTTCTGTCCTGTTTTTCAGTTCTGCCCAGCCTTATTGACCGATTGGGAGATGCCAAAGACCAAGTGAGAGAACAAGATCAAACACTGCTGCTAAAAATCATGGAACAAGCTACCAGCCCACAGGTACCACCCTGTCTTTTTGACTTGAGGGGGATGGGGGTATAGTAGTGTTGAGTGGTCTGTTTCTAAATAACAAAACAGTTCCCTGCTGAGTGACTGCCTATTTCAGTGTCACGTGACTTTACTACTGGCCTGCCCCTTTAGGAGTCTAGGGACAGATTGTGACCTTGATGAATGACTCTCTTCACCACAAATATACTCAAATAAAAACCCAGCCCATTATTTATAAACAATATATTTTCTGAACATCCTGAGAGTAAGAGGTCTCTCTCTCTTTTTTTTTTTTTTAAATTGTCTTATTTTTTGATTTTGCACCTCTGCTCTTGTGTGCTTTTTGTGGTTTGTTGCTGTAACCTGGAATTTCCCCTATCTCTTAAAGTGCACAAATTAGGAGAAAATGTACTTGTTTGAGGCTTCATTCTGTCTAACCAACAAACTTAAGCGAGATTTTGTAACACAAATCTTGCATGAAGGAATTAAGCATAATTAATAATACTGTATATCAATGAAAAAGTCATATTATATTATTAGTTTATATTATAACCCATGAAGACCCAGTGCGACTTCTGTGGCAGGCCCCAAATGAACTTTTTTTTTTTTCAATTTACTTTTCTTAAGCGATTGATGTCCATTTATTGTAATATTGTCATCTTTGTTTTACTTTTTTTTCTGTAAAAATCTGATATTTCCCCACATTTTATTTGTTCATCCTGTAGATGTTTATAAATGCTTAGAGTAAAATTGACAGGTATTATATCCAAAACAGAAATGTGAAGAAAAAGTGACTTTTTCAGCAAAGGCATCATTAACTGAGCATAAAAACAAATGTCTCCATCCACTGTCATTGATCCAACTCCATGGGTTTTACTCATGAATCGTTGTTGTAGAAGATGACAGTGTTTCCACATTCACTACAGAACCTCTAAACGTCCACACGGGTCATATCTGATGACCATGAAAAGGTGACAAACTGCATTTCACACCAATTATTTACATGTATGGATTGGATTAGTAGATCAACAGTTATAAAATGTTTTAGATCAGTTGAAAATTTTGATCAACAGTGGATGTTTGGGTCTTTATGGGTTAAATCTGCATTCATCAGTGCATGCATGATATTCTCAATCTTAGCAACTGTGTCCTCATAGGAGACAGGAAGTGAACTGCTCAATATCTCTAGTGCACCATTCACTTCTCCATCTTTGCAAATAGACTACCCTTTAACTTTTAATTCAATTCAGTTCAATTAAATATTATTTATAGAGCCCAATATCACAACAAAGTTGCCTCAGGGCTTTACAGAAATTTTTGAATTGATTAAAAAAACAACAACAATGAAAATAGACAAAAAAAACAAAGAGAGTTTATTTGCCATTGCACATATTTCAGAGCAACGAAATTCACTTCCAGTTACAACCATTCAAGATTACTTTAAACAAGACAGTAAATGAAATACAGATCCAGTTATAACTTGCCAGGTTGGCCTGCGCTCCGTGTTATCAGAAGGAAAGAACAAATATGAAAAACACCAGAGTTGAAGGAGAGAAAAAAGACAAACATCCCCCTGTGTCAAGAGATGCAGTATGATATTGGTAGAAAAAAAAGCACCTCAGCATTAGGGACAAAGACACATTTAATCACAGAACCCAAAGCACATGATGAGAGGGTAAAGGGGATTTGGGCAGGTACGTGATGCGTCGATAAGTGAGAGGTAGGTATGCTGTAACCAATCAACAGAGCATCACTTCCAAGCCCCCCGTCCACAATGTGTTTGGGAGGTGAAGGGGGAGGGGTGCCCCCGAGAATATGAAAGGATGCATGTCATGTCACAGTCAAGTTATCAGTTAGTTAACAGTTAGTGAAGCAAATGGATTAATGTCCTTGGCATCCCCATCCTTTGACCCTCCGTCTCAGCAAGGAAAATCTCTAAAAAACCCAGTGGGGAAAAAGACAAACCTTGGGGAGAACCACAGTGAAGTGTAGAATAGAGATCCACTCCCAAGGACGGACAGGCTGTAGATGAGACCAGGTCTGACCGACATCCATTTGCTGATGTAATTCTGTCTGTAGAGATGCAGTAGGTTGGGGGTACATGCAGACATCTGAGGGGGTCCATCCAGACTGGTGAGGGTAAGGGAGGAGGTCATAACAATACAACTACACAAATATGGTACTGAAGGGGTTGAACAATAAAAATCAGACACATATGAGTACAAATGAAGTACCAGTACAGTTCTGCCACAAAACTACTCATTCGGTCACCTGTAGTCTGTTACTCTCCCATATCTATAGTTGACTTATAACCACAGCCTATTCTCTGTCAGTCAAAGCATTTGTGAGTGAGAATTGATTCTTTATTTTTAATCCCCTCTTTGTGTATTTGGTGTTATTTCACAGTATGTGTGGGACAGAATGCTGGGAGGCTTCAAACACAAGAACAACAGGACCAGAGAAGGAGTGTGCCTTTGTCTTATCGCCACGCTGAACACGTGAGTCTGATCATCTACAATGATGTCTCAGGTTGAAGTTGTAGTAGCTGAGACAGCTGCCAACAAGGACATGCCGTGCAAGTAGAGTTATATTAGCAGTTCTGATCATGGTGGTAAACTGAACATTTCTTCTCCTTTGTATAACGAGCTAGGATCAGAGACCATTTTATTCCGCCTCATCAGATTTCAGAGTAATGAAAACCTTCAGTCATAAAAGATTTAATAGGATAAAAAAGACAAAAGACACAATAAGATAATGTTCATGACTTTGAGAGACGGTGTTTGGACGGTGGAAAGTCAGTCAGACTTGTTTGTGTGTGTATCAGCATTTTAATTGTTTGTTGGTGTGTTGTTGCTTAGCCAGCAATACATGTCAGTTGGTGTTATCTTATCCATGATTGCACAGTGTACACAATTCAGCATTATTTTGATGGTGAAAAGAAAAACAACAGTAAAAATGTAGATATTATGGCAATTCATAATATAATGTGTGTCCAAAGAGAAGTAAAACTAGTCTTTTTTGGGGGGATATGAGTTGAGAGGTGTAGGAACCATTGATTGAAAAGTATTTTCTTAAAATATTGAACAGTATATTGCCCTTCTTCATGGTAATAGTTTTTTTTTTTTTTTGTTATTATTACAAACTGCATTCAAGTGTTTACATTTCCATCTTTTTGTCGTCACACTTTTTCATTATACTGTTCTTTTCTTCCAGATATGGTGCTCAAGGCCTGACCCTCAGTAAGATTGTCCCTCATATATGTAACCTCCTGGGGGATCCCATAAGTCAGGTATTCATTGTTATGTGTCATTCACAAAGCTATTAATGTCGAAATAAACTGTTTTGTGCTTTTAATACTTAAATGTGATTCTATTTAGTGACATTCACTCTTAGTTGTGTCAAACATTGCACATGTGATGCAATGTTGATGAAGATTTTTTGTCCTTGAATAGTTCTGTTCCTAAAATGGAGGAGATAAACAGTGTTTGCCATTATTTTTTTCCTCCCAGGGGTATTCTTATTAAATCAATTAATCAGGTCAACCCATAAAATAAAATTTTCCAGTGGTGGATCAGTTGAATGAAGACAAAGAAGCTGCTTTAAGACATATCTATTACAATTCTTTAAAAAAAAAAAAATTCTAAGAAATATGAAGTCCCTGTAGCTTTGGCACAGTATGATAAAGATAAGAGGAATCCAGGAGATGCCCTGTTTTCCATGAAAGATTTTTGTTCTTCTGTCGCCCTCAGGTTCGGGATGGAGCAATGAGCTCCTTGGTAGAAATCTACAGACATGTGGGAGAGAGGGTGAGGATGGACCTGAGCAAAAAAGGCCTTCCACAGTCACGGTAAGATGACAGAATGCTCTTATCTGCCACCATCTGCCATAGCAAATCTGCCTTCTTGATTCAAATGTTGATGTTATTCCTGTTTATGTTTTTGTGTGTGTCATTCCTTTCCAGTTCCAGTTACTCATGGAATGATAGTGGAGAGACAAAGGACAGATTTCTTTATACATGATGAGTGTCCCTCCCTCTAGTGGCAACAAGTTGTATCTGCAGATGTAGAGGAAGATGTTTCAGGGATGGAGGACACCTAATGCAATGCAGTCATTATGAAAGTCATTATTGTCTTATATGCATTAGCAAAACAACACAAGCATCTCTTTTTATTGAGGTTCACACCCTAAAATGTAAAAAAAAAAATAATCAGAATAGTCCAATTGCCAGACCAGTATACAAATTTCTGACTTGACCATGTCTGTCAGAAGGAACTGCTCTGATCAGAACGGTTCTTCCATTGGGTTGAAAGCAGTGGTTTAGCCCTTTTTTCAGTCTGAAACAGTTTCTTTCTAGCTGAAATAAATCTGTTTTTCATGCTTCTTTGCCTTATGTGGGGATAACTTTTAAGGCTATGCTGAGTTTCTAGGAGAAACAGCAACATAGTGTCAGCAAAACAAACCTGATCTGTGTCTTAGAGGTTGTGATGAAAGAAAATCCAGAACTGAGAAGAAATTCTCCCTGTTCTTTATTTGACACAAATATTTTGTGTTTCAAATACGGAAGATACTGTTCGTTCACCCAGCAAACTAAAACATTTGTGCTCCATTAATTTATTGAGTATAAGACTGCTAGAAAATAGCTTTTTTTAAGTTTTTCCACATCATTCAAATTTTCTGCATTTATAATGTAGTATATACAGTATGTCTATGTAATTTTTACATCCAATTAGACACATTTTCCTATTCTTCCTGGCCTCTCTGTCCACATTTACATTGGACCATATGCTCCTGCTGCCTCTCCCTCTTTGGCTCTGGTGCCAGTTCATCTGTGTGGCAGTTTCGGACTTCATCTATTTTGGTCTTGGCCATCTCTGCTTCACAGAGTGGTGGGAGAGCATCAGCGGGTCCTGCGTCCTTTTCGCATCCCATCAGTCCTTCTCCTACCTTTGTATGTCACTTTGTGTTTACTTGCTTCATATGGTCACTACATTCTGAGGAAATCTTGTTTCTGTCTTGGTCTACAGGTTGAATGTAATTTTCAGCAAATTCGATGAAGTCCAAAGATCTGGAAACATGATCTCATCTTCTGGCTCAGGTTAGTGTCTTACACTTACCATATCCTGTGTGTGTTAATATTTCTCACCTGTTTTGTATTGGCATGATGCTGGGAAAAGTGATCGTCGGGAGATGCATTGCTGTAGATTTTGAGCCATGTAAAATGATTATTCTAATGTCTATATGATAAGCTTCATGTGATGAATGTGGCTTTTTAAATGCTACCCTGCTGAATAGTAATGTTGTTTTCTGGTCACACTGACATTCAGCTCAGTGCAATGTAGAGATTAGGACTGGCTCTTGAACAAACATGGTTTTGTAGTGATTTTAGAACATGGTAAGAATCTGGAATAATTTACTGAGCTTGTGGTTCTTTGTTATGTGGGAAGTCTTCATTTTTCATCACATTTTGAATGCCTTTTAGCAGACTATCATCATTCCTTTTACTTTTAGGCTGCATTTGGTTGAGTCCGACTGCATTGGTCATATTGTATGCATGTGCTGTTATTATGAATGTAGTGAAAGGCGGGGGTGTAAAGGCCAGACGGATGACCTGGGGCTAGAGTAGATGAGTTTTCACTGCAGGAGGTGAACATTAACTGCAGGTTTCAGACGTCCTTCTGTGGAGCTAGAGACCACAGGCTGCATAGTGTGGAACACATTGATGTAGCTCTGTTTGTTGTTGTCTGTCTGTTGTTTTACCAAAAAAATAAATAAATAAAAATAAGCACAACATGATAATAACACAAAATAAAATAAAGAAGAAATAAATGATCTTTGTTATCTTATTACTTCAGTCATTTATTTTTCGTAACCACTTAATCCTCCTGAGGCTCAGGATGTGGGACTGAAGCCTATCACAGCTTACATAAGGCAGGGTATACAATGGACCAGTCACCAGTTCATATAACTTTGTAAATAAAGGTCGCAGATTGTTTAGAATAGAAGATAAACCCCACTGAATAGTTATATAAGGTTCAGCATGTGGTATTATGGAACATAATATTAATCAATAAGTTTTTGTTAGTGCTTCCTAAAGTAAGAATATTTGTGGTTGTTACCTTAAAATAAGTCACTCTTTTTTTTTTTTTTTTTTTTTTTTCAGTATGTGAGGTATCCAGCATTATGATGTGTTGCCCTTGGTATGGTCAAGAATGGATCAGAGTTGATGGCCTTTAACTTTGGTGTGGGTTTTAACATTTGTTCTGTAGGGGAAGAGCAGATGCTATATCTCTAGTTAAAATGTGCAACTTCACTTTGAGAGACCACCAAGTATCCTACTCTGAACCTTTAAATGTCAAAGTGGAGAAGTCCATTTAACATCATTGGTTTAGGAAATTGACAACATGGGCAAGGCAACAGTAAATACTTAAGTTTGTGGACTTTTCTTTGTGCACACAGGGGATCAGATCCTTCCATGCTGTGTTGATGCATTTTCTTTTTACATTCTTATTTTAGCCATTCCATCAAACTCACTCTTGACCTCTTTCCCCTAACTCTAATCAAGTTGTTTATGTGTCAACCTACCTGTATTGTCTTGAGATTTGCTATATTACCCTGCATGACATACAGTAGCCACTTTTACATAAAGATCACAGAAAATGGGTGAGATGATGATCCCACCTTTTTCCCACCACTGACCAATTTCCATAGCCAAAGGAATAACAGAACTGAGACAGGCTGGACTTTTACACAGTGGACCTGTGTTCCAGAATCAAAGGGCTGGTGATGCAGTGCAGTGTATGGTGTGATGTATTATATTCACATTGGAAATACCCGAGCATAGCGGTGTTGCTAACTTCTTCTTTCATTGTTCCACAAATATTTAGTTTAATTAACTTACTTTAATTGTTTATTTCAGACACAAATATAATACAAAACATAGGGCCAAAAAACAAGACAAAAAAAAAAAAAAGAAAATGAAACAACTGTTGTGCCTGAAAGGGAGTAGCAAGTAGTCACTGCTTATCTAGTCCTACACCCAATTTTAGTCCTCAGACTGTTACTGCCTTATCGCATTATACAACATCAAATTGTGTTTATCCATAAACATTTATACACCCCTACAAACCTGCACACCCATACATCTACAGCCTCGTACACATATACATACACACCAAATTCTATCTATATCTGTTAGCGTGGACAGAGACCTCTGCCCAAAATAACAACAGACACTTTTCTGGTTGTGTTGACATGTTTGTTTACTGTACACGGCCCATGCTCATTTTTAAATCCCCCCAGCATGGGGGTCCCACATGAAATATGTCATCAAAGCATCACCTTGGTTGTGAAATGAAAGGTGTTCCTTTTACACAGTTTTCCGAAATCATGATTCCACCTTTATCACAGCTCCGTTACTATGTCCAGAGGTGTTACAAAGCTATGATAAATGTGTGACTAAATGATTAACATTTCGTTTGCACAGATGTCATTCCGGAATAAAGACGAAGTGCTGTGTAAAAGGGTCTAGTGACAGCTTCATGTACCCAGTGCATCAAACTGTGACACTCTAACCCAGCAGACAGAACATCCATATGTGACAGGTTGAGGATATATTGACAGTTGACAAGAGAATTCTCAATGTAGCCTCACCAGACCTCACCATTGAGAACTAAATATAAGAAGGAAGTCTTCTAAACTTTACATGGGGGTCAAATTAATGAAAAATGGCATCACAAAGTCTTTTTCTTGCAAAGTGAGGTGTGACCTCTCTGCTTCACTGCTGAGTGCATCCCATTACAGCTGACAACATCCCCACTCTTAGTTTACAGGGAGAATAGCTGAGGCCACGGGAATGTATTCAGACATTGCTCAGCGTTTTAACACCATCTGCAGCATCCACAGCCAAGACCACTCCAGAATAATTCAGATGTTTGACTTCACCGACCAAGACAGCTTCATCAGTCATGCTGTTCACACATAACAGTGAGAAACACGCTGTGACACCGATCAACTCAGTGATAAGGGAGTGGAAACTGCCAGTTGTAAAATGAATAACATAGTTGTCTGTCTGCCCAGTAACCTAAACATTATAAATGGACACAAGGGGCTGTCAACAGGGCTTTTGAACTCAAACAGTTTTCAGCTGAACAGGATATTTTTGCAGTCAATGCGTAACAAATAAAAAAAAAGGGGATGTGACTCTACTCTTTGCTATTTTTATCAGTTGCTTATTTTAGTAACGTTTAAAAATGGCAAGTCATTCAAGCAACACAAGAGCAAGTCAGAGATTTAACTCATGAATCAAGAGGAGTTTTAGTAGAGGGAATGACCTCTGATGTCATTGTGTCTTCATTATCTCATTGCATAACTATGCTTATATATTTAAGATGCTGTATTTTGTGGAAAATTAGATAATTACATTTAATTTAATTGAATAATCTCTGAAGCAAAACATTGGCAAAGGAGAAGATGTTTCCCAGAAAACAGAAATGATCAGTGTTTGGTTGTTAAATTCAACACAGCTAATTCTATTTTCAGGGCAGAGAGCCTCTTTTTAAGCCAGAACAACTGAAATATATATATAAAAGTGGCTAAATTTTTTATAAAGCCCCCCCCCCCCCAAAAAAAAAAAAAATAGTGAGAAAAGTTACATGTAGAAAACTGTGAACTTTTACTATGCTGTAATGAGACATTTTTTGTCTTATGATAAATGTTCCTACAGAATCTTCTAAGGGCTCTACACTATATACAATGGACCTAATAAACTTTGGTATGACACATACAGTATGCCTACTCCAATTATAAAATCTATGTAATATCAGCGCTCCAGGTCAAAGTATGAAAATTAAATGTCATCATCTTAAACAATGAGGTTAACCTAATTTTTGCACTGTTACAGTAACAGTCTATAGTTGAGTAAATGACTCTGAAACATTGACAGAAACATTTAAGTGTAATAATAATGCTCCATTATTTACAGTAGAATAGAATATCTTTATTGTCATTACACATATGTACAATGAAATTCACAGTTACACAGTAGGTGGCTGCTGCCATGCAAGGTGCTGTACAGACCCTACTGGGAGCAATTTAGGGTTCAGTGTCTTGCTCAAGGACACTTTGACAAATGGACAGTCAGAGCCAGGGTTTGAACCACCAACCCTTCAGTCATTGGAGTTTATTTAGGAGTTTAGTTTATTTAGTAAGTACCTCATACAGTATCACCCCACTTTAAAAAAAAAATCTGAACGAAGCCCCAGAGTAAATCTCATAGTTGTTACTTGATATTTAATGACTTTATTATGAGTGAAGAATTACAACATTTATATAATACATTACATTTTCTCTTTGTCATATTTTATGTCCTGTTTCAGATATGAACGAACTGCCTGCAGAGTTTTCGATAATGAATCTAAGTTAATAAAGCATATATTTGCCCCTCTTTTCCTCCAAAACCCACTTGCTTTTGAGATCATTGAGACAACTCGGAAGAATATGCAACTATGACTCACTTTTGCAGCTATTAGACAGTCATGTATCATATTCCTCACGATCATCCCTCTGGCTCCATAGAGGTTTGACTTCCCACTTTCACAGCAGCACTGAAATTGACTCTGAGATTGCATATGACATTTAATTTTAATTTGAATTAATTTGCCTCAGAGGTGTGAAGATGGTGGTGTAAATGCTGCTGTTACAGACCCAGAGGGGTGGAGTAGTGATGAGAAATAAACTGTTTTCTACTCTACAGAAGGAATGAAAAGCCAATAACAAAAGGTGAAGCATAGGAATGAGTTGACTATTTATCCAACAGCATTTCTAACACACCTTTAGTAAGGTTAGAATACTTTATATGTAATACTTTTTAATTAATTTTTAAGTAAATGTAGGTTTAGTGTAAAACAAACCAAAAAAAAAGCACAGTATTATACAATTTCAACTAAACATCCATCATACCATGTCAGGATGATGGACATAGTTGAATTTTATGTTATTAGACTAAAAACCTCATTTTTAATGTTACCATTACAGTATTTGTAATAAACAAGCAGATCATAGATTTTAATATTAAACTCAGAAACGTATATTTAAAAAATGAACATGTAGTCTGTGGTAGATGTTATTTCTTGAAAAAAATCCATCACATATTTTTTGTGTTATAAAAATGAATTATCATAACATTGGTTAGAAAATGGTGAATTAATCTGAACTGTGACTTGATTCCAGCATGAATAACAGTAAGACATGGTGCAGGACTATAGAGCAGTAGACTGAATGGGGAGAGTGAACGGCAATAGAATTAAAAAAAAAAAAAAAAAGAAATAGAAAAGTGGAATAAAAATATTAAATGGTATGCAGTTCTTTCACAGTGGTCATGTTCTACAGCACATGTGAGCTTTCTGACTTTTCTCAGACAGAACTGCGCATCAGTATAAGCAGTGCACTAATTGAAAAGAGCAGAGTGATATTGGAATTGTATCAACAGGACTTAATATCAGTCTTTAAGGTTCATATTACCTATAACTTCGTCGATATATATTTTGGTGATGACACTGTACTGGAACAGAGGGAAGATACAAATGTATTACAGGCACTCTTAGTGGCCAGCAAGAATTATTACAAGATGGTGGTTAAACCCAACTCCACCAACAATAGACGACTGGTACGAGAACATCTCGCACATATTCAAAATGGAAAAATGTACTTATGCTATCAGAATCCAGAGTGATGTATTTGATCATATTTGGGACAAACTTTGTGTCCTCTAGCCATCCAGTATTTGTATGACTCCTCTAAAATGTCTTCTTTTTCATAACCTCCTTGTATGTATTCCTCGTTTTATGTTTCTCTGCATAAACATGTGTGATGTTTAAAGAACCCAGAAGTATTGTAATGCTATAATTATTTTTAAGTGAGAAATACTGAAACTGTAAGTACCCAGTTCATAGGTAATTATTATTTTTTTGCACTTATGTGTGTATAAAATAAGAAATACAAAAATAGCTCTAATAGATAATATCAGTATGAATGATAATGTTGGAGATATTTTATCACCTTTTTCAGTAAAAACAAAATGAAAAACAAAAACAGAAAAGTGTGAAGTTGGGGTTAGAGGCTAATGGTATTATTGGCTGGAAGTGGACACTTACTTGTTGGTGACCAGCCATGTTCTGACAGAAAATGGAAAATAGAAAATACAAAGATGCGACAGGGCTGCTGCAGGTAAATAATAAAAACACTACATACTAACAAAGGGTTAGGATGTTTCCTTGGAAAGCTGTGTTTTTGCGTTAAACAGTAAAAACCTACAGGAATGGTTATTGGAAGTGGATGAGTGGCGATGCTTTACTGTTGTACTGTTACACAGATGGGAGGCTAGGGTAAGGGTGGTGGGGAGGGGGAGACGCACACAGAGAGAGAGAGAACGAGAGAGGGAGATGGAGAGGGACACAAAGCCATTTCTGTAGCAGCACCGAGAGGTAAACAGTGAACGAGAGATACAGAGAGTTAGAGCCGAGCATTCAGCCCAACAGCTTTCCTCTCTGTCTTCAGTGTCAAGGGCAGCTCGCACCATGACAGCTGGAGAAGGTAAGAAGGGAAATTAATTAGGTTTTGTCTTATATTATCGAGTAGCAGAAAGATGATCCATCTATCTGGTGTTTGTGCACGTGGAGCAGTCATAGAGTGCTGCGGTGGGGATGGTGGGCGGTGGGTGGGGGATTGGTTAACAGTTTAAAGTCTGTTATGTAATCATTTTTTCACACCGTTTTTTTTTAACTCATTTTTGCCTCAATCCTGTTCTATAATGAAGCTGTGGTTGTCGGTGGTAGAGCAGCGGAGACAGCTTGTGTATTTTCACACCGATGCCTGAAGTCAAAAGAGACATAATCTCAAAAGTAAATTTCAGTGAATGAATGGTCGTTGTTGTCTTTGCTGGAGCACTGAAATGTTGCATTTTATTGCTCGTGGCTATCTCTGTTGGCGGAACCCTCTGGTTTTTCTCATCACTCAGTCACAGCTTGTCTAAAGCAGATAAACACTAGTATGTCAGATGATGAAAACTGAAAGCTACTTTTTTGCAAATATGTTACAGTTTGGTGTTAAAGAATATTATCTCTTATGCAATTCATCCAATCCAACCTTTGTACATTCTTAATCCAGTTGATTTGGGATTAGGGCTTGGAGTTGCATAGTAACTCGTGATTATAATAATGATACAGTCATGACATGGTGCCTGTGATAACTATGGTAATTGAGAGCTCCATCTCATGCAGTTACATACATTGTTGATTATCTGTCCATATATTTATATGTGTGTATATATTTAAAGGGCTCATATTTATCTAAACCCACTTTTATTAGTCTGTGGTTCATTTATTTGTGTATTTGGACCCTAATGGTTCATAAAGTCTGAATTTGAACCGTCCAGGTGCTGCAAAACTATCTTTATATTAATTTTGGCAAAAATCAAATGGATTTCTACAACCTGTTTTAATTCCTGCTTAATTTGTTATTTATAACTTGTTACATCATGACATTTGCACATATAAGGTTAAGACTTCTGAGGAATTCTCTGAGAACGTCATAATTGTTTATCAGCAGCAGTGGTTGTAGTAAAAACTGAAAATATGTCCAAACTTCAAACTCATTACTTAAAATGTTCAGTTGTTGATTGAATGGGACAGAGCAGCACAGCCAACAACTTCGAGGGGGCAGGTCATGTAAAAGGTCAGCCCTCAAAACAACCTTTCTGGTGTCATTACTCAGAAATAGGGTTGAAGATGGACCTGTGGAGTTGAATTAATGAAGAATTCAGACACAAGTATAACATTTACAGTTTATGTAGACCACAGGGAAAGGTGTTAAAATGCATAATTCCATTTAACAAAGCAAAATATCACTCCTTTAAGTGAAGGATAAATAATGTTGATAAGTGTTTCTCAAATCCCCAGATGACATATATATAGAGATATTAACATTTTTTCTCCTAGTGGAGTAGAAGAACTTGAAAATATTAACATCTAAGAACCAGAAAGAAGTTAATTAGCATTTATTTAAGAAAAAAATACTCTAACTAATTATTCAAGTATGAATATAATCCCTGATTAATTTAATAGTTGAAAATTATGAACTTACTCAATTAATATGATACAGCTAATACAGCAGTTCAGTGATATTTGATACATTGCATGATAGTCATCAAAGATACATCCTTTTGAGTGAAGGAAAAATAACCCTGAAAAGGCAAAAAGCAGGAATGTATTGTGGTGTCATTTTTGCTGAAGTTGACATCTGAGATGAAACTCATCTTCACTTATTGCCTCTTCAATTCAATACACAATATCTTCCAGTGTCAACATGTACTCTATATGATAATAAAAGTGTGCATAATGTACTACAAGTGGACCTAATACAATATATGCCTGTTTTGATGCTTTGTACAACCTATATTTGGGATTTCTTGTACTTTAATTACAGTGAACATAGCTCCTACAAATGGTCCATTATTATGTTTACTTCAATTTTGCTGCTGAGATGTTGAACCTTGTCTCCAAACTCTTTATGTTTTTCAGAACTCATTAGAAAACAAACATCAAATCCTCAAAACCATTAATCTCATCAAGGCAATCAATGTAGAGTAATAATTATTTGTTAGATTGTGTTTGCTCTCAGCTGCATTGAATACAATTAAAGTCATACAAAGAACACTGCCAAACTGAAACCAGTATCTTTTGATACTTCTTTCTAAAAGCTTTTAGAAGTATGTGAAAATTGTCTAAATTTCATAGATGACTATATCTTGGATTCATTTCCCTTAAAAGCAGCATTTTGTCATGTCACAAACCTCAATCAGCTGCACGGTATGAATTCACGCCCATTTATCTTTTTATTCACATCATTATATAACATTGCAGATGTCCCACTCACTCAGTTTGGCCTCTGTACATCATCCTGAAAGTATTTAAGATAAGTACTTATCCATCTCTGAATCTATCCTTTTTTAAGTGTGAGTGTTACTGCTGTCATCGGTGGACGGTTCTGTCTGTATCTGTGAGGGGCCATTTATAGCAGATCAATGCATAATGCAAAGTGTAGCTCCAAATAGAGGCAGTATTTATAACCACAGAGGAGGCCCAGCAGTAGCCTTGTGTATAAAACAGTGAAAATGTGTGAATTGTTAACATCAGCCAATGGGCTCTCCATTCCTCCAGCACAATCACAGATCTTCTTTGTAATTGGCTGAATCCCAGAGGCTTTGTTTGTGCTGAAGCTGCCTTCAGCAGCCTCCATTCTGGTGCTTTGCTGTTACATAAACACTGCAGACGCTGCGGTCTGTCTCTTCGTCTGTATTCAGCTGTGATGAGCCGCAGACTCAGAGGGAAGAAGGTCTGCACTGGTCACCTTCAGACTCCTCATGTCATGTCACAGTGGGCTAAACTGCATCACACACTGCTTCTACATTTTGCATCATATTCAGAAACAGAAGGAACTTACCCATATTTAATGAACCTCATCTTGTACTTTTGTCATTTATGTATGTAACAAAATAGAAAATGTTTATGTGTAAAATATAAAAATAAATATGTAGGGCTAAGATTTATATTATCATCATTTATATTAAGAGAGGCAAATAAACATATAATACATTATAAGGTTAAAACATTTCAATTGTAGCAGCAAATAAAAGAGGTTAGTCTGCTGTGTAGACCACTTTGCAGTATAATTTGCCTCATCTATTTCAGACTGGAACCATATCCTTGTAAGCGGCTCCTTATTTTAGGTCCACATTCCCTGTTTTGTGAGCTGGTCAGAAGCCTCTTTTGCTCAGTGATGCCATTCTGTGTCCATCTCGGTGTGTGTTTGCTTCAGTCACATTCCCTACCTGTATCCATGTGGAAAAACGCAAACTTTTTCCGAAATCTTGAAAACGTTTTGAGTTATTTGTGATAAAACAATAGATATTTTCCATACATCTTATAAATTTTATTTACTGTTTTGTGAGTACATACTGGGACACTGAGGTAGTGACATATTATTATTTGTCATGAAAATATAAAGCCATCAGGGTTTTTTTTACTGCATTGTGAGTAAAAATATCATAGATGACATGTTTGCTTTACAAATTTTATAATGAAATGGATTTTAAATGAAAAAACCTAAAAAACCTAATGCTGTCATTAAAAAGCAACATATCATACATTTGATGTTCTAAAATAATCTAGAAGGAAATAATATTCCAAAACCAGAATATCAATAAATTATTAAAAGATTATTATATTTTATTTCTTCAGAAAAACACTGAAAATTATCAATTCCAACCTTTTAAATCATCATATTGCACAGCCTTTATGAAAACCAGAGCTCTGCCTTCACATTCCTACATAAAACCACCTATAAGGCAAAGGAATATGTATTATAAGTAGTATTACTGTAGCTGAGTCATTATGATGAAACACATATTGTTCTTTTCTTTAATAACTCTGTTTAGATGCTCTACATTATCATCATATGACAGAGCCCTAGTCCTGGTATTCTGTCTCTTAACTGGATATTTTTTTTCTTATGTAACACACTTTTTTCAGCTCCCTGCTAGGCTTGGGCAAACTAGACTAAAAATCAGATCTCAGTATTTTTAGGCTGAACGGCGATGCTGTCTTTCTTATAAAGTAGGTTAGACGCTCAGATGTAAGTCAGAGCCACAAGTGAAATGTCACAAGCACTTTTATTAGACCAGGTTAGCATCAAAATTAAAAAAACAATAATAAAATAGTTTCCTTCCCTTGTTGAAAATATACAGCTGTAAAATGGATGAAGTGTTTTTCAGTTGTTTGAAACCTTATTATTGCAATACAATTACACACTGTCCTCTGATGGTCAACTAAATACAGTGCAATAACAGTAAATAATAATGAGTAGCATGAAACCACAGTGTTCTCTCAGGTTTTAAAAATATCTGTATATGTTGAATAGTAGAGATTATTTCCTAGCTGTAGCATTTGTCAATATTTTTTCATTTGCATCCTGTCACATCAAATCTATCTACGAAGGGAAATATGACGTGCTGACAGTGAAAACTATTCCTGGGATTATTAGACAGTCAAAAGCCCAATTCATCTGTCAGTAAGGCCCGCTAGGCTCAGGGACTGGGGACGTCACAAGAACCACTGTCTGTGTGTGTGTGGGTGGATGCTTGAACACTGTGTGCATACGGAGGTGTACATGTGGGTGATTTATTAGGGTTTTGCATCATGAATGAAATATTTAAAAGCACATGAGGAGCAGGACAAAAGAAAGATGAATGCACGGGCCCTTCTTATTCTGAGTCTTTTGATTATCACGCACATATAAAACGAATGCACGTGCGTCGCAGTGAGCTTAACGTGTTTTCTTGTGCATTGGTGGATTGTGTGTGGGTGTGTGCATGCGCATGTTTATCTTCTACTATTGGCTGCAGCGCAATGTGGAGGTGGATCTGGATTTATAGCTTTGAAAGAAGATTCTCTATATTTGGTGTTTTCTGTGTGAAGTTGGTCTTTGAGTGTTTTTTTTTTTTTTTTTTTAAGTGAAGCTGTAGACTGGAAATATAAGGATCCGGTCCTCAAACTTGAAAATTTGCTTAAAAACAAAACATACATTAATGAAAATGTTATGGTATTTTAACCCTGTATGACAATATGTAAAAAAACAAAACAAAAAAACATACCTCCATGAAATACCTCTGCAAGAAGGTGTGTCTGTAAATTGTCTGGTTTCTACTTAAAATATGATAGAGTGTTGTAAAAATTGGCACAAACAGTAGATGCAGGGATTTACTGATTACATTTTGGTGGCAAATGGTGAAGGTCAAAGCAAGTTTTGGCTGTAGTTACTCAGAACTGAGTGAAGTACTTTAACAGATTATAACATCAAGTATAGCTGACTCATGCATATATACATACATACATTCCATATATATATGAGAGGTACAATATACATTATGTAGTGTACAATGCAGTACAATGGAAGCTGGATAGAAAGAAAATCATTTTTATTTTTATTTTTTTGACCACTCCCAGCTTTTATTAAACTGTTTTATGATTGTGTTTTAAAAAAAAAAAAAGCCAATAAACACGCAATCAAACATTTTATTGACTTGACTTTAAATAATGACCCTTTTTGATATTTACAGGTGAGTTGTTTAACAAACTGAGAAATGTTTGATCACACAGCGGGGTTTTTTTTTGTATGCAACAGAAGAATTAAGAAGTCAAAAGTGATATAGGTTACAGGTCCCAGGACTGAAGAAGAAGATCTAAAGGAAAATAGTCCCCTTTATATTTTAGAAGTTGCAACGTCTATGCTTGTGTCATTTTTGCACATACATAATTATTTAATTGCATTCAAGTATTTTTATACAGGTGAATGAAAAGGAATTAAATTTAGATTCTTAAGATTTGTTTTGGGGACTTTATATGCCTTTATTAATGAAAACAGACAGGAGATATGGGGTGATAAAGTATGAATGGCCTCAAAGTGGAACTACCAAGTGAACCACTGGGGTGCCCTTGAATGGGAATTACACTAACCATTGTGCAAAAGGAGCATAGTTGTGCTAGTAGTGGTGTCTGGGTGATCATGTAATAAGTCGAGTCTGTTTTTCTGCACTTTTCTCATGGTTATGCCCCTCACGTTTGTGTGATATATTTATTTGTGGGACTTTTTGTTCTAATAGAACCACATTTAACCTAAATTTTGGAGCTTTATGGCTAAACCTATCAGCTTTTTCAACAAACACAATGCTTATTAGTCAGATTCAGTTATGGTTAGGTGTTGTATAAACCAATGTTGTGTAATGTGTTGTAGAAAACCGTAGCGGACATCATCCAGTGCAGATGGCCCTGGTCCTGGGTTTTACAGTCTATTGACAGCTGAGAGAGAGGGGGGATGATTAAGAGAGACAAGACTAGAGTATAAACTGTGCCCAACGCTCTGAATGATGTGATTGTCTTCCCAAAGCTCTTTGCCAAGTTAAACCGGCACGCAGCCCTCTGCCCATGTGACTCTGCTGATAAAAGGGGCCCATTGAGGACCATAATAAGAGACCGCCATAGCAGCGCCTCTTCTGTCAGGAGCCTGTTCTGCTTGTCTCCTGCAATGAATATCTGCTTCACGTCTGTATGAGTTTACAAAGATTTTTTACTCTCTGTACATTTTGGATCTGTTTACTCTGTTTCTGTGCAGCTGTCAAACTCATTCTTTTCTCTAAAATGTTCAATGTAGCATTTTGTTAGCTGGGTGATTAGCACAAGTTACTTTGCTAGCAACAGTCACTAAATTGTGTATTTTTTTTTTACAAAGGACCTTGGGCACTGTGCACAAATAAGTATATTTTTTTATTAAGGTTTTTGTTGTTGTTGTTGTTGTTGTTGTTGTTGTTGAAAATAGTAGAAATATTCTGCTCTCCTCCTTGGCCAGGGCTCATATTGATGGTCTTCTCATTCTTTAGCCCATGACTCTATTACAAGAGCACATCAGCAAGACAGTAGGATAGATTAGATAAAAACACCAAGTGCAATTAAGAGTATGATAATATTACCATTAGATTATACAAATTTGCATCCACATACATGGTAGGGTAATTTTTTAAAAAGTAGAATAGCCAATAGCTTGCAGGGTTCCCACAGGGTCTTAAAAAAAAAGTCTTAAAAGTCCATTTACAAATCTACATTTAATACATTAAAAAAGTCTTTTAAAGATATTAAATGCGATATGATAGGTTTTAAAGTGACACATAAGGTAGTAAATTCAAAATTAAACCTATCTCGGTAAAGTGCTTATAAACCACAGCCGTGGGGCTCTATTTTACACCTAGAGTTCGTCACTAATGGTTACACATCATCCTTCGCCATCCAACCCCTCAAAATTGCAATGTTTACATTCTCCGACGGACCGGTTTTTTCCACCTGAGTGCACTGTGCGTGACCCAGAAACTTCAGAAAACATGGGTCACATGACTTCAGACCGGCCACAACAACAGTGGATCATCCATCATGGTGGATTATTCTCTGATTGTATTGCCTT
>JAPSES010030919.1:0-12811 GCA_029822895.1 Maxillicosta whitleyi
CCCCAAATCCGCCCCTGACATTATTCAACCAGGCTTTTGCACCATCACCACTGTTGCCCTCAGCTCCCGTTGATGACCTTGTAAATAGTTTCAGTTCCAAAGTTAGAGCTGTCATTGATTCCATTGCTCTGATTAGGAGCAGAATCATATCAGGAAAGAAAAAGTCATCCTGGAGAAACGCCACTAGTCAAAGCTCAAAAAAGAGGCTGCAGCCACGCAGAACACAAGTGGTGAATAAACAAACTCCAGGTTAATTATGACATCTACAAAGAAAGTCTTCATATCTATAACCAGGAAGTGAAAAACCAAAGCTGTCCTTTTTCTCAGAGATGATCAATAGACACAGTAATAATACACGCACATTGTTTTCTGTTGTAGACAGACAGACAAACCCAGGAGCATCAGTCCCACTGGAACTGCTGTCCAAAAAGTCAAGCAATGACTTTGCAGCTTTTTATTTACAGATAAAATATTCAAGATAAGACAGACTGTAGCTCCAGCTCAGGCAGAATGCTTATGCCTTCCTGTCCACCAGTTAATCTGGCACATTTTAACCTCCTAGATTATACAACACAGACAGAAACTATTAAAGTCCACAACATGCTGCCTTGATATTCTGCCTATGAAGTAAAAAAAAAAAAAAAAATGTTTTAACTGTATAACTTCAGATGTAATAGTGTAATAATAAACAGTTCTCTTCAGTCAGGACAGTTTCATCAGGCCTTGAAAACTGCAGTGATTAAACCTCTTCTAAAAAAAAAAAAAAAAAAAAAAAAAAATCAAATCTGGATATATCAGCAATACGTAACTACAGACCTCATATCAAACCTTCCATTTTTGGAAAAAATCATAGAAAGGGTTGTTTTTCAATAAATCCATGCTTTTTTGGTGCAAAACAATCTTCCTATTGAATTTCAGGAGCACACCACAGCACTGAGACTGCACTGATTAAAGTCTTAAATGGTCTACATCTGAATAATGATACACCCAGAACCTCTGTCTTAGTATTACTGGACCTCATCCAGAACCCATGTCTTAGTATTACTGGACCTGAGTGCTGCATTTGATACAGTTGACCACAACATACTGCTGGACAGACTGGGAAAGTGGGTGGGACTTACTGGCACTGCGTTAAACTGCTTCAAATTTTACTCACAAGGTAGGGACTACTTTGTTTCACTTGGTAATTATGAGTCGGAGAGAACAAAGGTGACATGTGGTGTTCCCCAAGGGTCCATTCTTGAACCACTTCTGTTCAAAATCTACATGCTTCCCCTGGCTCAGATCATAGACCCTTTCAACATTTCTTACCACACCTATGCAGATGACACACAGCTTTATATTTCAGTGTCATCACATGACTATAGTCACTTACTTATGTATTACCACTTGAAAAACATCACTAGAATCAAGGGTTTTCTGTCCCAACAAGACACAGAAAAACTAGTTCATGCATTCATTTTCAGTAGGTTAGATTATTGTAATGGGGCCTTCACAGGTCTAAAGGCAGCTGCAGCTGACCCAGAATGCTGCTGCCAGAGTCCTAAGTAATTCCAAGAAACTGGACCACATCACACTGGTCCTCAGGTCACTACATTAACTTCCTGTGAGTCAAAGGATAGAGTTCAAAATCTTACTCCTGGTTTACAAAGAACTGAACGACCAAATTTATCCTAAACTTGTTAGTTCCCTATGATGCATCCAGACCCTGAGATCATCAGGGACTTGTTTACTGTGTGTTCCCGAACCAAACAAAGTGTAGCACCATTCAGTTCTTTTGGTCCTCACCTGTGGAACAAACTTTTATTGAAAGAAACACCAATACTTTAACAATACTTTTTGCTATTCCTTAAATAATTTCTTGTACAAATTAAAACTGCTTCGATTTTTGCTTCAACAATACAAATAAATTCAACACAACTGCTCCCCGAGACAATGTTTTTCCAGATTAAAATAGGAAATTCTCATGCGGGTGTTGTTTTAAGTTAGTTTAGGGGTTTTTGGTTTTGTCTTTTCCTGTTTTGTTTATAAGGTGTTCATCTTCCTGTCTTGTCTACATTCTGTCGGACTTTGTCTTCCCTAATTCCCTCATTGCCTACACCTGATGTTCCTCCTGTGATTGCACAGATCGGATTGTGATTCTTGCTCTCACTATATATTCTCTGCTCTCCCTTTGTCAGTGCGCATTTTTTGTTACACACGTGAAGGTTTCTTATCCCATGAATCTTGACTCCTTGGTTTTCATGTTTCATGTTCCAATAGTATATTGTACAGCTAGGATGTTCCTCGTTTGTCTAGTTTGCTAATTAGTGGTAGAGCACTTTTGGTCCCTCTTTCGTTTTTCCTGTTTTTGTATCACAGGGTTTTTTTTTGTTTTGTTTGTTTTTTTTTAAGCCTAACCAATAAATTACCTTGAAAATCAACACTAGCCTGGTTGCCTTGTGCATTTGGGTCCATGTCAGAGTGTCAAGTTGTAACAGAAATGCACAATTATCTCACATCTGCGATAATAAAGTTCCTTTTTTTCAGAACAACAAACAAATTTCGGTAACAAGACAAACATTTTAACAGTATCAGAGGCTGCAATGAGTCCATTTACACTGCACATCTCAGAATATTAAAGTACAAACTATGCAAAAAAAAAATTTACAGGGTTTTTTTCCCCCCCAGTAAAATACTTGTCCATTCTCTAAACCTGAATTCTCGTCCCACAGTTTGAGGAACACTATGTTATTCCTATTATCTTCTTATTCATATGCAACAGGTGGGCCCTAGCGCCCTCTATTGACAAGCTGCCACTGGTTAACAAACCAACATGCTGGTTGCCTATGACAAGAATTCTCTAGTGGTTTGAGCTCCAAGATAAGTTTGGATGTAAATTTCAGCAGAAAATTAATTCATGTTACAATGATTTCAACTCATTCGGCATTCAAGAAAAACCTGTGACTAAACAACAGGGATTATTATGTGATTAGACAGTAATGGCAAGGAAAGCAAAACCATGAATGGATCTCAGCATAAAGCAAGTAATATCAGTTTGACAAGCATTAGTTAAACTTTTAAACCCAAGGCTGAACTCCAGTCGACACCACCCAGCCATGCTACTGCTATGGTATTAGCAGGGGAGCTCAAATCCTCCCAGTGTAATGCCATGCTCATTAACCCATGATAATACTGTAGCACTACTAATCCCAACATGGCAATTAACTCACTCATTAGATGTAACTCATTAGTAGTGGTTAGACCAGGAAGACTATGGTGTCAGAAATAATTTTCAAAGTAAATAGAGGAATTCTTTACATGTTCGTATCTCCACAGTCCCGATTTATCACCTGCCATCTCTTGAATGTGTAATAACAGAGGCGTCTTCTGTTCTTTATAAGAACACATTGTTCTGAGACTTTCAGTGCCCTAAAAGTTTCTGGAGAAAAACCCTCATTACAGGAATGTATTTGTAATGATAGTGTGCTTTGTGCTCCTGTGCAAGGAAAGTATTCTAGCGAACTACTGCTGCATCTGATGCTTCTTCAGTGTTTCTCCTTGGGTGAAGATGTGTTTTTGTAAATGATGTATTAGTATGAAAAAATAAAAGATTTTCTTCTTTGATTTCAGATTTTCCACCTGATGCAGAGTTGGCATCATTTGGTATATCTCTTCGCTCTTGTCTAAAGATGGAAATTGAGAACCGGTTCTTTTTGAGAACTGGTTATATAAGTTTTCGAAGGTAGAGATGCACAACTGCAGGAGACATAGAGGAATTAGTAATGTGTCTTATGTTTCAATTTTACTTTGTACTATTGTATGGTGTGATCCCACTGCCATGTGCCCCCTTTATATATGACTATCTGGAACTGGGTCCGACGTCATCTGTTATTATTTGTGCATACTATATATGTTATGGTTTATGGACAGAAATTGAAGTATAAAAGACAGTTAATGCAAACAAACCTGTTTGTAATATTTTATTCTCACCCAATGAGAATCAATAGGAGAACTGGTAAGGAATCAGATTGATAAGCAAAATCAATAATGGAATCTGAATAGTTAAATAATTATCAATTCCCATTCCTACTCTTGTGTCAGGAGGAGAGTTGCCTGAGGGAAGTGGTCAGTTTTCTTTTGATAAACTGATTGTATTTGACCAGGTTACATGGTTGTTTTGGTTTGTATTCTGGAGGTGAATAGATCCTGAAAGGATGGGTCTCACAGGCCCCGCATTAAGCTCAGATGTGATGAATCAGTTTTTCTTTTGCAGTGCTGTATAAGTAAGAGTGATTTGAGATGAAGTAGCCATGTGGTCGTCAAATTTCAAAATGATTCTTTTGATTAAGTTGAGCTGTGTTGATCTGCCCGACCAGTCTTCTGTAGCCTCATGACAAAGGCACACAGCAAACAAACCTTCATCACTGAGGTGTTATTATTTCAGTGGAAATAACCTTTTAACCCGAGGAGGTCCACATGTATACAAGTCGACCTCTAAGCCAGGGGTGTCAAACATGCAGTCTGGGGGCCAAATGCGGCCCGCTAAAGGTTCCAATCTGGCCTGTGGGATGAATTTGTGATGTGTAAAAATTACGGTTAAGATAGTCACAAAATTTTTTGTTCAGGTTCCATGTACAGATCAGTAAAATATTATCCTAATAACCTTTAAATACTCACAACTCCAAATGTTTCTCTTTGCAAATGTAAAAATTTTCATGTAATTTTCCTATATTTACACTCAAATAAACTGTAATGTCACAAAGAAACATAAATAACCTGAATATGAACAACGTGAAATGTCTTAAGGGAAGTGTGATTTTACCAGTTTTCTGCCTGTTATTAAATGTTTTATATATTTCTAGACTCACTGTAAGTTAATATTGTTAAAATTAGACTTATTTTTCTTAAGAAATTTTAGGTTGTTCATGTCATTCACATTGTTTTAAAAAAAGGTTTATAGATGTAAACATTTTTATCATGTAAGGAAAGTTTGGAGTTGATATTAGTTTTTATTATTATCTTGGTGATCCACTTCAGACTAAATTTAGCTGAATGTGGCTCCTGAACTGACATGAGTTTGACACCCCTCCTCTAAGTTATGTTGAACAAATTTGATCAAATTCTGGTATTACCTAGATCTCTCTTTTAAAATTGTTCATGTTTTTTTTTTCTTGTCCCGCCTGCTGTTTTATTTCACTATGTTGTGCTTTTGCTTTTGTGTGATTAACCTGCCAATATTTTTCTTTGTTCTTTATTGTCCATTCTTGCTGTATTTAGTTTTCCACAAGAGCTTCCACTAACAGCAGTTATTTTTCTAGATTTTTATGCATTACTAATGTTTCCACATTACGGTAGTTTTTTTTTTTTTTTTTTTGCATATCAAGTAATTTCATGTCTGGTAGCCATCGGTCGCAGGGGTATTATTGAACTCCTTGGCGTGCATCTGTCTGTCCGTCCATCAGTGTGATTTTCTGTGGGAAGCACTTGGACAAGTTCTTTGGTGTCAACCTTGACCTTTATTTTCAAGGTCAAATCGGGGTTTGACGCCAGTGTAGACCCAACACTTTTCAGGTCTTTTAGGTTCAATCCATGGTCATGGGGGGAGATCAAAGAGGCTAACACAGGTGAGGTGCAAAGATAGTGATACTGGTGGGTAGTGCTGCAGCAACGAATTGACTAAATCAATTCCTAAAAGAGTCGGCAACGAATTTGGCAGTCAAGCCGCTGGGTTTTAAGCACATTAGTATTGAGAAATGTCTGCACACTGTGTAGTGTAGCAGAGGAAGACAGAGCAGCATGGTTCTGAGGCTTCAGATGCTAGGTCAGATTATTAAAGCTTGGTTTACATCATGTTCACAGTGACCACGACAGTCGCTTATGTAACAAAACTTGAATATGGAGGAAAAAAATGGCCAAAATCCCATAGTGTACTATGTTTCAGATAAAAGGGTCTGCTGTGGCCCCCACAAACATAATGGAAACCTGGCCTGGTGTCCTAATGTAAACCTAGCTTAAAATTCCTTAAATTCCTTTAGCCCACTAGCTAGTTAGACACTATTGTATGGATGAAAACATTCTAATTTAATGTTTTAAATATAATGTTTTTATCCATTTCCGTTTATCCGGCCAACAGACTAACGTTACCTGTGGTTGAGTGGAACTAATATATACAACACTAGTTTGATAATATACTATATTATTATTATTATTACTAATATACTATAACCATAGCTGGCTGAAGACTATATCTTGCTAGTGCTCGCTAACTATAACCAAAGCCATTGTGGAGATGTAATCATTAGTGATTTGTCTGTAGCCTTTATTGCTTTGGGTTAAATACTGATCGTTGAGAATTGAGTCTTTTGAGTTTATCTGATGAAATTTGTTACAGCCCTACTGTTGGGAGAGCAGGGATCAACAGGTTTACAGGTCCATGAGTGAGGGGTGATTAAGGACATTCAGTGTTTTGTTATATTCATTGGCAGGAGGTGCACTTCCATAAACATTTATGATACATTTAATGAACAGGGTTTTTTTTGTTTTGCACCAAAAATTGGAAGGAACAAAATTTGAAAAATATTTATTTTGCAAGAATATTTATGCTTGCTCCAGGAGGATTTTTATCTTTTGCAAAGGAGTACATGATACAGCTTGTGAATATTGTGTATAATCTGCATTCAAGTTTAGTTTGAAAAAGTTTTTGGTCATTTAATTAGCAGTCAAGTGGTATGTTTCCTGTTTTGGCAGAGAGCCTTTGGGCAAACGTCACATCCCGAAAAAATCAAAACCTCCCTTAGAAATGCGATGTCATCTAAACCAGGGTTGCCCACACATTTTTTTAGCTTGTGAGCTACTTTTAAAATGATCAAGACAAAATTATGAATATTAATATCTGCATCAGGGACATGACATTGCATATTTGAAGTGAAATTTACATATAAAATAAAAATGACTCGAAACACCTAGTGTGTATTTTTATTTAAATTTAAGTTCATATTTTAAAATCGTTGAGAATGTGTTTTGGTGTATCTTAGTGGTGATATGTGGTTTGTAGTGCATCTGAAAACTGACTTGTATACTGTACCCCACCTAAAAAATTATTTCACCATCCACCATTGTATTTAACTCAAGTGACTCATCAGCATTATCCCACATATTTCAATAAAGCATGTAAATGTGTCTGGTAGTCCAAGAGGTAATGCGGATGATGAAACCACATCATTTCTACATCTCATACATGGAAATGAAATCACTTCTACACTATTTATCAGAGGCACATCTAATGTTGCCTACAGTGCCACCTGCTGGTCATACAGTCCAGCCTAGAGTTTTTAGAGTAAGAAAATACACATAAGGGGAGGGGCTAAGGCGGAGGGCTATATAGCCTTCAAAATAAATTGAGGGGTAGGACAAATTTACCATAATGCTGTGTGAATCATTGGCAAGACGGAGGTAAACACAGCAAAAATATGGAGCAGTGATGAAAGAAACACACACACACACACACATATATATATGTGTGTGTGTGTGTGTGTTCTTCGTAAACAACTCAATCATTTGTTTGATCGTTTACTGCCATTTCAATGTGTTATAGATCACATTTCTGCAGTTTATCATTGATAGCTGCAAAAAAAAAAAAAAGACTAAAGCCCATGGAACAGACACTACTGACAGCGTGGTGAATACTTTCAGAAACAAAGTTTTTGCATTTATTTATAGTAGTATCTATGACTGCTGATGACACAACAGGTCATAGGGGAATGTTTACACCCCTAACCCTTGCAGCTCCGTTTCAAGGGGTAGTGTGAAATACAAGGGCTAAGGGGGAGGGATAAGGGGTGAATTGGGATTGGACCTATATTTCCATTTTTGCAATTTTTCAAACGTTACAATTTAATTCACTTGACACTTTATAGAAATGCAGCTGTTTCAATGCCGAACCAACTGAGGAGTTTTGTATAATTCATTTTGTTCTTTTCTTTTCACAGAGGGTTGACCAGCGGGAAGTAACGTGTCTTAGGAGAATATGAAATTCCTTGCATGCTGTGTGGTAGTTCTAATGCATGATGGTGGTCCTCTTTACACGATTTCTTACTTTTTCATTTCCAGTGCAGCGGACAGAGACCTTCATGCAGTTTTGTTTTAGGGGTTTGATAACAGCTCCCCGTGGAACACCCCACATCTACGTATCTTATATTAGTTATTAATCAGTTGGTCAATTTTTATGGCTCCCCTTTGATCTTTTGTCTGTTTTCTCATCACGTCATTGCTGCAGCCTCTAATTTAATCCATATTTTTGAACACGCAAGAACAGCTACGCATCTCCAGCTGTTATTGAACTTTAAACTGTATTTTAAGGCAGTTAATGCCTGTGAATCCACATAAATTTATCTGTCTGTCTACTGGCTCATGCAGCACTTTTACACTGTAAAATAATGTTCTACCCAAAGAGAAAACAATTGTACTTTATTTTCCTTTGGTATGGTTCATGTGGCATGTGAACACAAAAACATAGAAGTCATTACTGATCTAGATTGAGACAAAATATTGTGGTGCACGGCGAAGGAGTAGAGGAAGCAGAGGTTTACTCTTTTGAAGAATGAGCTTTTATTTTCTCACACTTCCGGTTAAGCCAGGACACATGCAAGCCAGGACAGGACACAGAACACATATCCCAGGAACCGGAACCATGGCGGGACACATCCGTCCGGGTCACGGTTCCATTCAACACATACATAAAAATGCAATAACTAACTATAAGACAAATAAACAAGATAAGAAATAGACATTTACATTAACAACACGAATTAATTCAAACGATGTAACCCCGAACAACCCCTGAATATAGAACCCAGCATGCCTTGCAGTATGCTGTCACTTCCACACACACGCCCTAGGTCGCTACAATATAGTACACCGTGCATTAGACACAGAGTGTGTGATGTGCTTTTCAAGTGTCAAAAAAGCTGAAATTAATACCTGTTCGTCGACACTGAGGCCTATTTTGTAAAAAAAAATATTTTAAAACATACCTTTATTTAAAGCCAAAAGGGAAGGATACATATATAAAGTGAAGTTATTGCTCAAACAATGAATGAAGGATTAAAAATAAAGACAAGACTTACCATAGAGTGCTATATAGACAAGCTGTGTGAAACGTATACAAAGGCTTTACGTTACAGCAAGAAGTTCATAGTTTTTCTTCATATTTAAAGATGTATTTCGTTTTCTCCACTATAGAAGTCAGAAATAATGACATGAAATGCTACTCTTCAGAAAAAGAAAAGGAAAGTGTCAAAGGGACACAAAGATGAGTCAAACATTTCTATCATCAGTTGCCATGGTGAGCAGAGAACAGAGCTTTCTAAGGCTTAAAAGCAGCGTATTAGTGTGGTGGAAGAGAGTGTCCCATTGCTTAAGTCCACACTCCAGATCAGCCCTTTACACCGACGGAGCATTCCAGTATTTCCTTCCATTGTCTGCTTCCCTGTTGGTCAGGTTCAGATACAGAGTTAGATTCTGAAAGAGCCGACTTTGAATAGGGTTGAATATATAGCACGTGTAGTGTAGAAACACTGTAAGATTATACATAAATTACACCTATATTCTACTTTAACAGAGGTTTCAAATAGTACAAGGCGGTTTTTACCCTAAATATGTACTTAGTATGTGCATTCATGGAAACATTACGTGACTACAGTAAATATCCAATTTTATTATTATGTCTGGAAATACAGTTGTGTTCAATGTCTCACACTCGCTTTCAAAATAATATGCTGTCAGTGGATGGAAAATAGTATATATATATAAATGGTATGTGTTATTAAATTGCTTCTTGGTGTTATGTTGCTCTTTTTTTTTTTTTTTTCATCTCTGGGCACCCGACTTACTCAAAACCTAACCAGTAACAGCTTGCATTACAAAACCTTTATCTCCATGACAACTGCCAACCAATTTGCAAAGGAAGAGAGGGCATTACAGTAAAAAGTTGTAGAGAAGTTAGTAAAAGGGAAATGAGATTAGATTGTCTCCAAACTATTATTTTCAACTTAAAGGATTTCAATCTTTAGGGTTGAATATTTTTTTTTATGGCTGCAGCATTCCCATTCCATCAATATTATTAGCATTTTTTATCATTTATAATTAAAATCTGAGGTCTGTACCCTGACATTGGTCCATTTAATTTAATTAGAAACTGTATGAATTTCGCTCTAAAGGGGGGAATTATATTTAACACAGCTTTGCTGAGCAGCAGAAGTTTGTAATGTCTAGTCTACCAGAGTGACAATTCAGTTCAAATAGCTACCGAAAATCTGTGTTTAGGGTTGTCAGAAAAGTGAGCTGTTAAAACAAGAGATAAGCAGACTAACAAGACAATTCAGGGAATTAGTCGACACTATTTCCAGACATCATCCTACTTTGGCTCAGCTCTGCTATGCAGTGTGGGTTGTTTAAGATAAGATAATAACCCTAGGCAGTATGTCTTTGTCTTGAAACCAGAGGCGCATAATTTAATTTCAGATTTTAGTGTATTGTTTCGTTCTGACTCTCACACCACTTTTCATCTATGGCATTTCTAAACTGCATATTCTTAAGAGGTCAGGCTTGGGCTGGAGCCTGTTTTAGCACATGGCTAGAGACAGACTACACCCTGAACACATCACCTCACCTGGCAAGACTAATCCTTATTCTAAGACAAAAGAAAAAAAGACAAAAAATTAACACCGTTAGATCATTCGGTTTTTCCAAGTCATTCGGGTTCCTTTTGGAGTGTATGGAAAAACAAATACAAACTCTGTAAAGACACTCAAACTATCTGTAATAGGGATGCTGTTAGGACCCTGTGGTGTGAGAGAAGAATATAAAATGACAACAGTAAGACTGAGGTGCAGTGAGGTGTGGACACAGCGGGAGTGGACATCAAGTATTTGTTCATCAGCTCGGAATAAAGCAGCTGAAGGAACACTGGTCACGATCTGGACACGCTGTAATCACATGATCTGATTGTTCTTCTAACAGGGACGCTGGTTTGTTGGTTACCATCATGTTAGAGGGTTATTATGTATGTCTGCGGATTGTAACTAACTGTACATCCCTCATCTCACTCTCCCCTACAGAGGTTACTAAAGCACAAAACCATTGAAAGTCCCTCATTAGAGCTTGTGTTTGCTTTGTCTCTTTCAGGCTTTTTTGTCAACATATAGTCTGGCTGACAGGATGGACTCTGCTGGAACAATCCTACTGTTGTGCAACTTTTTCATTTTTCATTCTCACCCATTCTGTTATTTGTGTTTCTCATTTTCAGTCTTACTCATGTGATAGAACAACAACCAAAGCCAACTGAGCTGTAATGACACAATGAGAAAATGACAGGTTTTGCTAATGACTTATATCCTGTAATGTTTTCCTTAGAAATTATTTAGTCATTTTTTTAGCCTTTCTAAAGGAATTTATGACCATATATTCTAATATTATGTTCTGTATTTTGCACCTTTAAGTGAAAATCATGCATTTTTCTGTATTTAATATGCTGATAATGTAGATGTTCATAAAAGCTCAGGTTAAGGTTGAAAGCTATTATATCCAAACCAGAGAAAAGTGCAGAAAAAGTGAGTTTTTCAGTTAAATTTATCATTAACTGAACATAAACCCAGTGTTTCCATCCACTGTCATTGATCCAACTCCATGGGTTTTACTGCTGAATCAATGCTGTAGAAGATGACAGCGTTTCCACGTCCACATGGGTCATATCTGATGACCATGTAAGGATGAAAAACTGCATTTTACACCAATTATTTACATGTATCAATAGAATTAGTTGATCAACAGGTATTAGATATCGGATATTTAGGTCTTTATGAGTTAATATAATGCAAATGTTAAACCATCATCATCTTGTCCAAGACCATTTCACACCAAACATGAATATTGTGTGGTTAAAGAGATAGAAACCTGCCAAAAAAAAAAAAAAAAAAATGAAAGCATTTTCTTCCACAATGATAATGAAAGGTCCCAGACAAGTGCCAGCACAGTGTTAAACAAACGTTAACCCTTTATAAGGCCCTCATAGAAATAACCACCAAATATATATATAATAATCATAGAAATAATGACCAAAAATAGTCACTTATCTGATAAAGGATTGACACATTGCTATGATGTAATCTATAAGGTGACAAAATGTAGTTTTGTTATTGTTGTGTGACTTCATCCATCGTATCTTATCTTTCTTTTTTTTTTTAATAACACAAAGATACCACAATATTTTAGGCACTACCTGTTTGTTTTGCATGTGTGTAATGTGGGTGTGGTGTATGAATGGAGTAATTTATTCTTTATTATTTATTGTTCTTGTACTTTTTTATGGGTCCCATTTTTTCCTTGTGCTTTAACATTTTGCTGTATTATTTGCAGTGACAATAAAAGAAGTCGAATCTAATCTAAGAAATCCATCATGCAGACTGCTGTGTCCATAAACTTCATAATGTGTCCAGGGTTGAACGTCATGTTAATTTGTAGGTGGTTTTAGTAGTTATTGGTGTATTCTGGTACCATGTAGCCCACATTGGACCTGATTCAGATTCAGATAACTTTATTTATCCCCTACGGCCAATTCAGTTTGCAGACATGTGGTCCCAGCAGGACAAGACATCAAATACACATAACATAAAAATAGTACACTCAGACCTGTGAATGAATGGACAGCTGAAGGGTCCGGCCATAAAGTGCAGAAGTGACAGTCTAACCGTAGCAATAAATAAACTAGAAAAGCACTCAGAGAGCGCAAACCTCCGCCAAGCAGCACAGTTCCCCCACATATTGTGACTGA
>JAPSES010030998.1:0-12808 GCA_029822895.1 Maxillicosta whitleyi
ATACACATACACATATACATATACATATACACATACACATATACATACACATACACATACAGATACACATACACATACACATACACATATACATACACATATACATACACATACACACATACACATACACATACACATATACATATACACATACACATACACATGTGCACAAACAAGACCAATATACATGTGCTTAATTTGTACAAATGTGTCCAAGTGAGCAGGCTGCTTGGTGCCTTGCTCAAGGGCACCTCAGCATTATGATGAACTGCCACCTCTCCAGCTACCATCACTATCTTGAGTTTTCTTGAATGCTATTATTGATTCATTAGTCGACACTTTTTAAGTGGTTGAATTAATTGATTAGCCCTTTTAACCAAATTAAGCTGCAGTGTGTCCAAAATTTACCTTACAGTCCAAAATTGAATGTGATATTTTATGTCTAATCTCCATATACACTTTCCCACAGGTGGAATGATTAATTAATTAATTTTTACTTCTTATGAAATGATTGGGATAATTCAATTTATTCTCCATATATTATTATAACTGGAACTCAACATGTTTGCACCTGGTTAAATCTGATTACTGATGTGTATAAATAGACATAAAAAGAGGAATGTGTCTGAAAATAAAATTATTCCAACTTCATGGGCAACAATTTATAAGAAGATAGAACCAGGAAATGTCATCAGGTTTGTACGAAATATGTAGCAGATTTACAGGTTAATTTAACGTTTGATTTTTGGTTTCAGCATTACATCTAGAGTAATTATGGAGTTAAAAATATGAGTTGTGAGGTAAACCACAGCTCTTTAGGGCTTTTTAGGTTTCAAAACAATGTCTTTACACAGTAGCTCAGCTCACAGGCACAGATATGAACTTTTAGATACAGTTGAGATGTGTCTTTTTTTCCTCTTCTTCTTCTACTACTACTATTACTACTATAACTGGTTTCCATGAGAACACCAACAGGGATCAGGGCAGAGAACTGGCTCCAAATTGGATGCAGAATCAGAATCATATGCCTCTGAGGTTATCACTTCCTTTTATTGATGCCAGCATGTTTCTGACCATAGACGGTGTTAGTATTTACAACTATGATGAGGCGATATGAGGCAGAACTATCCCCCTGGTAACAAAGAGGGAAAAAAATAGTGTCTAAGTATGGACAGCCTTCAGGTAAACTCTGCTAAACTCTGTCGCTCAGATGATGTTTTCTCTTATTCCTGTAAACATGTAAAAGATTGACAGTCAGCTATTATATTCTCTAAGGCTTTTGAGTGTCGCTTTAGATATTTTCCGTTCTTTTGACATTTCGTGTCATTCGTCTGTGCTAACAATCACTGTGCAAAGAGCATCAAATCACTGTGCCATCAATGACAATAAAGCTCCAAATAAAGTTACCTATACACAGCCTTCATAATAAGGAAAAAATAACTTAATTAGCAATGTTCCTCTGTCCCATCAGTACTTCATTGAATTCACTGTGTCTGCGTCCATGGCTAGGGTCAATGTTGAATGCATTGTTAGAATGAACTGCTTTACACTGAAAATGACTGTTGTTTTATAACAAGTAAACACATTTCCCTTCATCTGTTGACTCCCTAAATGAGTTGAATATAAAATAAAACACAACAAGTGGTGCCAGGCACAACAAACCCCTGCACATATTGTATCTTATTTTGGTATTGATCCCACTGATGTCATCACATCTATGCATGTCAAAGCAGCATAGACAAGTTTCAGCCATTTTAAGTAAATGGGGAAAAAAACAAAATAAAAAAATTCATACAAAATTTTAAGTTTGATCTACTGTTCAAAAATTGTTATCACTTCTTATTCTATTACAGTGGTTAACTATAAACCCGATTTGGTATGAATTCAACCAATAGTTTTGCAGCTAAATTTTTAATAAAGAAACAAACTGAATCAAAAACAACTGAAAAAAAAAAAAATCTATAAACAGCTGTTTTTAAAATTTAAAGCAACTTTGTAAAACAAGACCTTTCTGAATGTTGTTAAAGGGCCAAACACATAGACGACATGTTAACACCAGATCCATTAAAATATTCTGTTTTACACCTTTTATAATGTAATAAAGAATGCTTAAAAGAATGTTTAAAATGCTTTTGAAACTATAGAAACCTCTCAGTTCTTACTGACATTGGTCTTCTAGGACCCCTTTTTAGAGGAAAATATTTTGATATAGAAGTACTTTTATATAAAACGGCAACATTCTTTCCTGTCCAACACGGCACAGAGACAGGGCTGGATAAAGTGGCGAATGCTATGAGTGTGTACAATGACTCAATTAAGCTGTCAGTCATTCATGCTGGAAGTCAATGCTGCCTGTTGATAGTTTAGTGCATCATCTGTTTGACGTGTATGGACACCACAGAGGACAAGACAGAAACCACAGCGTTTTAGGAAAAAGCTCATGTGTGCTTTTAATACCCTCTAGGTTTTGACTGTGATGCTCTCCTGGATAATAATAATAATAATAATGGATTTATTTAGCGCTTTTCTATGAACGCATGCTCAAATTGTGTTCAGATAATAGATAATAGATAAGATAAAATAGGTTAAAAGTTAAAAGTAACAACATGCTGTATAAAGGACAAATAAATCCTTAACAGTTAAAAGCTATTCCACCTGATTTTAGGACAATAAGTCAATAAGAACATGATAACAAGACATTATATTGTTTTATTTGTTCTATTTTCTAAAATTTTGTTTTAAGAATTCTTTTTAATATTGTCAGCCCTGCAATAAATTGGTGAAATGTCCCCACCTTTCCCCAACCCTCTCATTCAATATGTGGTTCAGAAAATGAGTGGATGGACTTTATTTTAATGGTGGTTCTAAAAGTTCACTTTGTAATATTTAAAGACATTTGCTCCCCTACAGCGGAAAAACACTACCATCTCCCTGGGCTTTTTTGTGAAGCTGACACTCATTGTAGTTTCACACATGCATTGATATAAAATAGGAGACAAAAGGGACCATGGTGGTTCAATGTGGTGAACTCAGTGAAGGGTTCTTCTTTTGAAGATAAGAGTATAAATGGCTCCTTTTAAACCAAGGAACATACAGTGGCTCTAATTTCTACATTATTATACACTAATGAAAACATAATTATGAGTATTATGTCCCTCTAAATTCTTTTAAAACTCAAAGACTGCTCCTTTTTGCCAGATTCTGTTTTAATTTACCTGTTTTTCTGTACTGTTTTGTGTGCTTTTGTATGAAAAGTGCTGTTTAAATAAAGTTGAACTGAGTTGATGCTATTATACTGCACATGTTGTGTTGGCCCCTGCGCTCTTCACCCATCATCCCTGTCCATATTTCCTGTATAATAAACGGAGCAGAAACTCATCCACACAGCCATCTTTTGGCATTTTGAGTGATTGGCAGCTCTAATTGTTGTTATTTCCCTAGCGATGTGTCCTTCAGAGTGCCGCTGCTGTTGTGGAGCTCAGCCCGAGCCAAAGCCCGCAGATTGGAAATT
Organism: Maxillicosta whitleyi; assembly: GCA_029822895.1. Taxonomy (NCBI): domain Eukaryota; kingdom Metazoa; phylum Chordata; class Actinopteri; order Perciformes; family Neosebastidae; genus Maxillicosta; species Maxillicosta whitleyi. Next base: position 3,512 of record JAPSES010030998.1, read on the forward strand.
AGATTATCCCTCTTTGTTAATTAGACAAGCTTTTATTTAGCATTTTGAAAATGATTTGTGGGAGGGTTATTATAATAGGAGCTGAAAGCCACTGTTGCTGTGTAGCAGTGCAGACTGGATCTGGGTGGGTTTTGTTGTGCAGTGCTCGTGTAAAATGACACGTCAGAGAATGAGCCCGTCCTGACTGCAGTGAGGAGAACAAGACCACGCTGCTGTCCCCTCAGCTTCATCACAGACCAATGCTCCTCTGCAGCCTGAGGAACAGCTTTAACCCAGAAGGGAGTCACACACAAGTCCAAAGAGCAAATCCAATTAATAAACATGAGAGGGCAGGATTGGCCCGATTGCTTATAAAGTCAAACATGTGGGGAGAAAAGTTGTGCAGCCTGAGTGTGTATGTGGATATTAGAGAGTCTCTGTGATATCTGCAGAAAAAAAGTGGGACAGCCAGCCTGGTGCTCCTGGAATGACTCAATGAGTCCATACGAGGCTGGCACAGTGGGGTGTTCGAAAACAGGTCTGACTTGGACTACTTTCAGGCAGCATGAGGGTGATCTGTATGTGGCTTCACTCGTTGCCGCCAGGCAGGGGAGCTTTCTCCACTTTACTCTGAACTCACAGGGGTGACGTTCTGTAAATGATCGGGACTTTGGAGGGAGCTTGAAAGGAGCTTCATATCTTTTTATCAAACATAAAGACACAGAGCAACCTGGGGTGAGCACTACTCGACAAACTCACTAACTATCAGGGAGGACACACACTGGTGTCCAAATTTTGTAAGTTAGCAGCTCAGACGCATGAATAAATCTTTTTTTGTGTCCTTGAGTTCCTCATACCTCATTCCTAGCGGGCCAACAAATTAGCATCTCATTAGTAGTCTAAAAAAATTCTATCGACTCCCTTCGCTTCTTCTGGATGGGTTTTAATTACTCTAAGTGTATAAGGAATTAGAATGGCAGACCCCCTGTGGCCCCGTTTGAGATGGTTGTTGACCTTGAAAAGGTTTACCCTCATTTGTCTCCAATAGTGCTGAATGGACATTTGCCGTGGCAGTAACCCAAACGAGATGTGGCAGGAGGCGGATGATGCTGATCCTGGCAGGCCCGAGCCGCCTCTCCATCCAGCAGCCAATAATCAAAATCAGACCTCCCTGGCCTTTGCATACATTCTCTGTCTCCTGCTCGTTAGCCAATTCGCTCGATTGTAAGTGCTCCAGGCGTCTGGCCTGAACAGGCCTTTCCTCTGTTCTTCCCATCATCTGCTTTCCAATAATAATCCCCTGCCTCCCCCTCTCCATGGAGTCATTTTGTCTTCTGGAGAAGCTTCCCTGAGTAATCCAATAACAGTGAAGACTGGTGGGACGTATGCCTGCTGCAAAATGTCTGAAGTTGTTTACTTGCTGCCCCAGGCTAATCTAATAACTTAATGATGGGGAGAGGCAGTTTTGCTATGTCCAATGGGCTCCTTCGAGCATCGTTTAGCAGACACGATGGGGTATACAAGCCATTACCACATCTTCTTCTATCAACTTGTAATTTGGTTTTAACTTAATTGCTGTGTTTTATCATTATGCGTCACTTATTAGTTTGGTTGTAATGAGATTTTCAGGACTTTTTGAGTACTCAGCTGGACTGGCAAACTGTTGTACAGATTGATACTTAATAAAGCTGTGTAATTTTGAGAGCTACACTTTCTGTGTGAGTTCCGTCATTTCATTTGAAGCCATGGAGTCAAAAGAAAAAATCAGATATACAGCCTGAGAGCTCATTTGAGGCTTAGTGAGCCTCAGGACACACACACACACTACATCCAGGTACAGCAAAAGCACCAGTACTGGCACTTGTCCTATTATTTCCCCTCATTATCCAGTCTGCTGTGTGTGCAGACAGTATCATATAAAACAGCAAATATCTCTGAGATCGCCAGAGAAAAAAATGTTTGGGTGCAGTTTGCCACCAATTTAAGGACATGGTTGAATGTGAGTCATGTAAACAGTGGTTCATGTGTGTTTTTGCTCAGTTCATCATATTCTCCCATGGGTGCCTGTCATAAAGGGCAGGAGTGTCTGTGCACATCCAGGTAGAATATCATGAATCCTAATGCTTTTACACAGAGGGTTCTCCTAATTGAACACAACTAGACAAATGTATCAGTGTCAGAGGCACTTCCTTTCTTCTTCAAAGTAAATATTGTGAAAGCACCATTTAATTGTTCTATAAAAAATGTTTCAGTCTCTTAAAGCATGATAGAATATCCCCCTGTATGTAGGTACTTACATGATATTTGTGTTGTAGCTTTATCCCATTTCTAAGATAACATCCAAGACAACAGCCATGATACACAGAGGTCTTTGTAGAGAATTTGGGTTGATATTCCAACAAAACTCTTTATGCTATGTCTTCTGTTCTTCAGTTTATTCTACCCCTTTACATCTGCAGAAGTGTACAACAATAGCTACCATTGCCTCAGAAATGCAGTCAGCTCTCAGAACAATACAGACTCCGACACAATGTGTATGCAAGTACATGCAAATGTTACATACAAAACCTTTCAAATAATAACAAAGGTGATAATACTTCTGAAAGTTACTGACTTGATTGAGGCTGAGCTGACGACATAGCTCTCAAAGAGTTGATTAATTTTTATGTATTTTTTTTAAGTCAGTATTTTGCGATTTTGTTGAAGCCCGTACTTGGACGGAACCACATGTGAGCCGTTGCTAAATGCTATTTTAAGAAAGTAATTTCACAGTGTTTGTGGAACCCCTTGACAACAATTGAGCTGTTTGTCAGGGAAAAAAAAGTGATTTATCAGTAAAGAAAAGCTCCAAAATGCAGACACTGTAGATGAGCAAGCTGTCATACGGACCTGTCAATCAAAGCCTGACAGCAGACAGCAGTCTATATTTCATACTGCTGCTGCTGTAGAGGAGCAGAAGGCATTGAAGGGCCCCAGAGTGCAGCATACAGGGTCCTTTCTTGGATCTAACAACTGATAGTTAAGAAATAGAGTTTGGTGACATCACAAATAGTTTTCAAAATCTGCTCTATAATGATAAAACAGAGCTGTTAAGTTTCTTTGTTCTTTGACTGTTTGAGTTGATTTTCCTGCAAAAATCTTTATGTATGTAATGTAATGTAAATATCCTTTTGTCTCAAGTTCTTTGGTGCCTCTCAGCTACCCTTTTAAATGTGCAAAAGTGTACAACACTAGCTACCTAGAAGAGAAGTTAATTAAAAAAATACAATCTCTACAAACTCCATGCTAGTACACAGACACTCTTAAATTCTACATATCAGACTTAATGTTAATGTTATGTACAAAATAAGACATGAAAGTGTCTAAATTACAACAAAAATGGGTTGAGGGTCATTGTATTGTCTATTATCTTTATTTGTCTTTGTATTGTTCAGCCTCTCCTCAGTTAAAAGGCTGAATATATAACATTACCTCTCTCTGGGGATCACAACGTTCATTTACTTTTTCTCTGCTCAGATAAACAGTTTATTGGTTTTTTTTTTTTTTTTTGTTTTTTTGCACGCTTTCATTTTTCATTGTTTGGCTTTCCAAACTGACTGTGTTATCTCTCCTAGCTTTATGTGGGTTGCCAGGCGCTCCTGTCTCTGCAGGAGGCCTCAGCATCTTGTTCCTAACAGGGCTGGCATCCTGTTTAAAGTGCTCCCGTTGTTCTTGCGTGCCTCACCGTTCTCCTTTTAAACCGTGCCTTCGTCTTTTCATTTGACCACACTCAACCCAAATGTAATGTCTGTGTCTGTGCTGATAATATGTCAGCCAGTCAGCACCCCATGGGGTAGATATTTGCATAGTTTTTTTAGCTGGAGCTCTGGAAATCTTCAATAGCAGATTATCACCACAGTAAGAAAAGAGCTAACACTTTCAGAATTCAGATACTTTACACTGTTCATCTGACGCTTTCCTCCCATTATTCTCAAACAAAGGCTGATTTCTCAACAGAGATCAAGAAGCTGTGTATTAAATGTATTTTCAAGGGGAAAGGACCTGCGGAGGGGAGGATTTTTTTTTTTTTTTTTGAAGTTGTTTTGGCAGCGAATGAGGAAAATATCAAGAAGCAAATTGACATATAAAGTTGTGTATATATTTTTTTGTCTTTTCTGGTTCTGTCTTGTGTCTTTTTTCATGTGAACATCAATTTACTTGAGACGTGATGTGAAAAAAGACCTTTCATGGATGGGAACTGAAGCTTTTACCCCCTTATCTTCTTCAGCTTTAAGCTTTAAAATTTGCGCTTTCCCAGATCAGAGACAACGCTTGGCTTTGGCAGATCTACCTCATTAGATTCATTTATTCTCATTCAGTCGTCATGGTGAGACCTGAGTTTTTGATTCAGCTTTGGTGTCACCTCTACGGAGTGTTATCTGCAGAGAGAGCACATGATTTCTGTTCATCTCTCCAATCCCTGTGCCACCATACCCTGTCTTGTTCTTTGTGCCGATGTGACAAAAAGTTGTCATGAGTGGTTTCGAGGGATGAGCGTGACTCTTCACGATTGAGCCACATTTTAATGATGTGCCCTGTTGCACGCCTCTCGAGCTGAATTTCATCATAGAGGAAAAACAAACAGTGTGGAGTGAGGATCAAAGTGTCATTTGAAATGCTATCATCAAACAGAGCTGAAGGGACTGACAGCTCCTCCCAGCTCTAGCTGAGAGAAGGCGCCTTTGTTTCTTTGCTGTGTGATGACTAGGGCAAGAATGAGGCCGGAGAGGAGAGGAAAGGAAGTGAGGAGGTAAGCGAAGTAAGTGGTCACAAGGAGAGAAGAGAGGAAGAGTGAAGAGGAGGATGCAAGGAGAGATGAAGAAACTATAAGAAAAGCAAAGGAAATGAAGAGAGATCAGAAAGAAGCAAGAGGAAGGGAGACAAAGAGGCAAGAGGAGAGGAAAGGAAACGAGGCAAGGGGAGGGGAAAGGAAAGGAGAAAAGTAGGAGAAGAAACGATGAAGCAAGGAAAGAAGAAGGGTGAAGTGGAGGAGAAGAGACGAAGAGGAGAGGAAGAAACAATGAGGTAAGAGGAGAGGAAGGAGGGCACAAAGACAGAAGAGAAGACTGAGGATGTGGAAACAAGGAGAGAAGTAGAAACTGGAGAGGAAACAAAAGGAGGAGAGGAGAGGAAAGGAAGCAAGGAGGTAAGTGAAGTAAGGGGTCACAAGGAGAGAAGAGAGGAAGAGTGAAGAGGAGGAAACAAGGAGAGAAGGAGAAACTAGAGGAGAAGACAAGCAAAGTAAATGAGGAGAAAACAGAAAGAGGCAGGAGGAGAGGAAAGAAAACGAGGTAAGGGGAAAGGAAAGGAAAGTAGAAAAGTAGGAAGAAGTAGAAGAAAGAGTGAGACATTACAGAGTGAGAAATTAGAAGAAGACAAGAAGAAACTGGAGAAGAGGCAACAAGGGGATGAGACAAGGAAAGAGAAAACTATAGGTGAGGAAATAGGGGATGAGAAGAGAAGAAATAAGGAGAAGAGATGAAAAGAGAGGAGTGGAGGAGATGGAAAAGAAAGAAGAGGAGAGGAAGAGAGGAAAGGAAAGGAGAGGAGGAGAAGAAAGGTAAGGAGATGAAAGGAGAGAAGAGGAGAGGAGGAGAGGAAAGGAGATGAGGAAAAGAAAGGTAAGGAGATGAAAGGAGAAAAGAGGAAGAGAGGAAAGGGGAGGAGGAGGAGGAGAAAGGAAAGGAGAGGAGATGAGAGGAAAGGAGAGGAGGAGAAGAAAGGTAAGAGATGAGAGGAAAGGAGAGGAGAAGAAAGGTAAGGACATGAAAGGAGAAAAGGAGAGGAGAGAGTGAAAGCAGCATATTGGCATGTACAAATCTCACGCTGAGCTAATGAGCTTCTTTAAATGATTCACCCAGCTTCTCCATACATCATGCGTTGGTTTTTTCATCTTAATGGATGATACAGATCTTCTTTTCAGAAATGCCCTCAGTTCCATTTAATCAAAGCTGCTTCTGTGAGCTGAATCAATGCAAATGCAAGATCACAACTGAACAGCCACATCTATTAGCATGACATGTTTTAGAAAGTGGATATTTGTCTTCATATTAACCCCGGTGGGGGCTATATTTAGATGTCACTTTGTTTATATTTATCCTCATTCTAGGGCAGGTATTCAAGCCTGAGTAACACTCCACAGCTGATGTGGCTCTAAAAGTTTCCTCTTGCTTTTTGCTCAAAGCTTTTGCTGCATCAGTTTAAAGTTGTGAGTTCAGCTCTGTGGGGGCAACCCCAGCAAAACCTGAAGGTGTTTGCCTGTCAATCTTTTTCTTTGTGTGTAATATTTGGCAGGTTGTAGCATGGGACACCTGCTCCAGAATTAATCTTCAAGGTCTCGTTTATGAAAAGCAGTCCCTGCTTCGACACAACGCAGTCAGTCAGTTTACGTACAAGTTGAAGTGGTGTGAATGTAGTTCTATAATATCAGGAGAACATTTCACTGGTCGGTCACCATGGTTTGAGGCATGTTATTTATTACTGTTCTTTCATGGCACTTTCATAGCTCTTCTTTCACCTTTCAACCCCACCAGTTTGCCCTCTAACTCTTCACTTCAACCACTCACTTATAGTTCAAAGAGATGCATTTTTCATTTCACTGCATTAAATATTGAAATGCTTACGCAACATATGCTCAGCCAAGCAGACATAACATCCATGTCAGGGCAGGGCACAAGGGCTCAGCTCACATCCTTGGCATCTCATGGCTAATTTACAGCAATATAAATATATAACAACAATTAAGCAAATTGACCCTCTGGTAAAAGAGGGAGTCTACCGCCAAGTAAAATATTAAACCTAACTGTAAAATGACGCGTTTCCTTCCTTTTGTGGACTCTTGGGAGTTATCGCTGTTAGACATGGAGGCTGTTTTAGCTGCGGAAAACATGTGTTTTTCATGTTATATTGATAGTATTTCATTATTTTAACCTTATTTTAATGTAATGTAATCAGATTTTGACTGGGTTCATTAATTTTCAATTACACATAAAATAAAAATGCAATTATGGAATAAAGCCTTACTCCACAGTTGTGTATCGACTAAAAACTTTCAATTCATATTCAGGTAATAGCCTTTAGCAAATATAATTTCCATATTGAACAGCCATTTCCAAACATAAGGATGTCACAGCTCAGTGTGAAATAGAAAAACCTTCTTCTTCTTCTTTGGTTCACCCAGACCCTTAAACTCAAGTCTGATGCAACCAAAATGTATTTCCCCAAATACTTTGAATTTCATAAAGAGAATCATGCATTGCATTGAATTTCCCGTGTATGAATCCATCTAATATTCACTTGAATACTTATAATATTGGATTAATTTTGATCTTTCGATGCTTCACTTGTTGAGTTGCTTCTCCATCCAACAGCTTTCCGATATAGCCACTGGTCTTTGCTAAATGTGGCTGAACCGCCATTGAATTGTGAGCAAATTTAGCTGAATAGACATAAAGCGCAAATAATATTAAATGAATAATTAAAGTTGAAGGACATGAAATGTCTGGAAAGGGACGGCTGAACCACTGCTGAATCATGGGTGAAATTTAGCTGTAATAGCATGGCTTAAATTAGACGATATTAGAAAGAAAGACATAAAGTTGAATGTGGAATTCAGAGGTCACTGTCAAAGGGAAACATAAAGCTGAAGAAGGTTTAGTAGTTTAAAACAGAAAGTTTGTCAAAATTGAAATGTACAAGCTTAAATGTGTAGAATATCATAGACATGGAGACCAAGCTCAAATATGTTGGCCATTGTTTTTGGATGTTATCTTCTATTGCAAATAGATTTAATAACTATTGCATTTATCTAGTTTAGCACGAGCTGAAAGTTATGTACATTTAACTGTTTAATATGTAAACGTTGTCCTTTTGTTGGAGTTAATATGGTGTTATATCTTGTGTGTGCTGATTCTAGTTATGTCAACTTCTAAGCCAAGAATAGTTGGTTGTTCTGCTGTTATGGCTGTAGAGGAGCAGAACAGAAGCAAAGAACCAGGAACCAGCTTTACGTTATTGTACAGAATGTTATTGTGTACATCGATGTTCAAGACAGATGTTAGCTCATAGACGGTGTTAGCTTATATGAAAACTATCTTTATTTACAATCCAAATCCTAGTTTTTGTTTCTCTGAAAATAAGCATCAGTAAGAGGTTGTACTTTTCGTCAGTGTTGAGCGAAAACCTTTTAAGTCCATTTTTGATATTGGTATCCAGATACATACATACATACATATACACATACTGTACATATACACATACATACATACACACATAAATACACACATACATATACACATACTGTACATACACATACATACATACATACACACATAAATACACACATACATACATACATATACACACACACACACACATACATACACACATATACACACACACACATACACACACACACATACATACACACACACATATACATAGATTTACTTTATTTATCCCATAAACTGAAATTGCAGTGTAACAGCAGAATGACATTCATCCAATAATAATAGAATACAGCAGCAAACACAAGTAAAACATGTTTTGAAAAATGTAATGTAATGAAAAGTGTTGAAAAAGGCTTGTAATGACGTCTCTTTAACTCCCTTGATTTATTTAGAATACAGACCGTTTTTCCAGTTTCCTGAAAAAAAAAAAACAGTTTTGGACATAAGAGGTTTCTACCTGACAGTGATGTTTTGTTACATTAGTTGAAGAGCAGGTATCTGAGGAATCATAACATGCCTTTGCAGAAGTGACACCGGTAGTTGTGTTGTAAGGGAGTTTCAGAAGTGTATTACATCTTTTTAATTTCTGTTTTTGGAACGGCGTTACACATCATAATTAGGGTTAAGGCTTCGGGCGTGTGTATAATTTGGTTTTATATGGCTTCTTTCAAATGACCAGATTTTCTCACATTCTTCTTAAAACAACATCGGCGCAGCCAGGGGCGTGCACCCTTAATAAAACGATTGACCTTAGGAATTATTGATGAAGCAGGACCCCGTGTTAGCCCAGCAGGGGTGAGTGAAGAGGGCAGCGTAGCCCAGGGGTGGGTGAGGAGTGAACGGCTTAACCAAGGAAAGAAAGAGTGGAGGTTGTAAGGAGGCTCCGTGTGCTCCTCTGCCTCTGTGGCGTGACTGATGTAAGGAGAAATGTTTGGGTGGTGAGGAGTCTGCTCCATGTCTCAGTGGAGCCTCATCAGTGGAGGGGGGGGGGGGGGGGGGGGGGGGGGGGGGGGGGGGGGGGGGGGGGGGGGGGGGGGGGGGGGGGGGGGGG